>QEPC01012413.1:649162-683723 GCA_003113815.1 Sphenodon punctatus
TGATGCATTGAGTCAACCATAGCAATAATACTTAGAGCATATGTTATATCTTATAGATATTAAGATCTTTGAATTTGTAACAGAGCTATTCTATTAACAGAAATGTCTTTCTAAGTCATGTACTTTTAACTGACACTGTTTCTTTTGTACTATGTCTTTATTTGAACTTAAGTAAACTATTGCTTCATATTTTATAATATTCATAAGTCTCATAGCTTCGTTTATATAAATAAATTGTCTTTACTATACTTTGCTGAACTGGCTGGCTTATTAGCAAAGTGTAAACTCGAATTCCACATAATGGAAAAGAGCGCCCAATATCCAGACCAGATCATGTCCGGCCTGGACCACTAAGCACAAATTCCTTTGGGGGAAACCCAGGCAAAACGCGACATCTTAAGCAGGGGCAGGAAAACCACATTTTTAAGGGTGTTGAATATCTTACCCTTCCAAAGTGAGGGATTGACAAGTCCAGCCATCAATGGTCCCAATGTCTCCCCGATGGCTTTCACCAGCCACTATGGATAGAGATCTAAGGCCCCTTTTACACAGACACTCTAACACCAATAAAATGGGTGTTACATTTTATTATACATGGTACAGGGCAACACTGCAGCCCTGCAACATGGGCGCTTTTCACACGAGATGACTCCACCCAGTTTTTCTGGGTGGAGATGGGTGGAGGCATCTGTGTAAACACCACTTGTGGTGGGTGTAGATGCATGTATGCTCCTGCGCAACACCAACCTCCACCCCCCTCACCCATGGAGCAATCGGCAGTGGAGTCCATTTCTTCGTGGGTGAGCGATGGGTGGAGATGGGTGTTGTGTGGGAGCATGCACGCACCTACACCCACCGCAAGTGGTGATTACACAGACACCTCCACCCATCTCCACCCAGAGAAACTGGCAACCCCGTAACCACCTCACACAGAATGCAGCACGCACCCACCCCCATGCATCTGCAGCCCATGTAGCAAGAGCCATGGCACACTATACCATTGTCATAAGAGCATAAGAAGTGCCATGCTGGGTCAGACCAATGGTCCTTCTAACCCAGCATCCTGTCGCTGACAGTGGCCAATCATAGTGGTTTGGGAGAAGTACCCAACAGGTCACAATGGGGGTTCCATTCCCTGTTGTCCCTCCCACCTTCCCGTCATGTTCCCTGATCCTGTCTGGCTAATAGATGCTAATGAACCTATCTTCCAGAAACTTGTCCAAACCTCTTTTAAACTCAAGTATAGTACTGGCCCTAACCACAACCTCTGACAGTAGATTACACAACCCAGTTATACGCTGAGTAAAAAAATATATTCTTTTATTTGTTTTAAACTTGCCACCCATGAGTTTTATGGAGTGTCCCCTAGTTCTAGTACTAGCTGAGAGGGTGAATAACTTCTCCTTGTCTATTAGTTCCACACCACTCATGATTTTATAGACAACTATCATATCCCCTCTCAGTCATCTCTTCTCCAAGCTGAAGAGCCCCAACCTACCAAGCCTCTTCTCATACGGGAGATTTCCATGCCCTTGATCATTTTTGTTGCCCTTCTCTGTACCTTTTCCAGTTCAGCTATGTCTTTTTTGAGATGGGGCGACCAGAACTGCACACAATTTTTGAGGTGTGGTCGCACCATTGATTTGTATAGAAGTGGTTATGACATCCTCAGTTTTATCCCCTTCTGAATAATTTCTAACATTCTGTTTGCTTTTTTCACTGCTGCTGCACACTGCACTTTGGATTTTATTGTATTGTCCACAACCACCCCCAGATCCTTTTTCTGGGTGGAAACCCCTAGCTTAGTAGCCAGCATTGTGTACGTATAGTTTGGATTATTTTTCCCTACAGGCATCGCTTTGCACTTGTCCACATTAAATCTCATTTGGCATTTAGATGTCCAGGCACTCTGTGTTGTAATATCAGGGCTGGCCTTACTGCGGGGCACCTAGGGGTGGCCACCCAGGGCCCTACGCTTGGGGGTGTGTGAGTTTGGGGGTTTAGTAACTTTTTTTTTAAATTGGGTCAAGCGGGGGGGCAGCAGGAGGGAGGGAGAGGCAGAGGCTCTGCCTTTCCCCCCATGGAGTGAGGGAGAGGTGGTACCTCTGCTTCTTCCCTCACTTCATAAGTGAGGGAGAAGAAGGCAGAAGCCCTGCCTCTCCCTCACACTGCTGGCACCCTCCACTGTCTGCCTGACTATTTCTGCCAGGGGACATGAGGGAGAGGCGGGGCCTCTGGCTCTCTCTCCCTCATTCCCCCTGGCCAAGACTGTGCCAGGCAGTGGGAGGGGCGAGCCTAGTGTGGGGCCCAGGCCAGAGGTGGTGGCAGTGATGGTGATGGTGGCACCAGAAGGTGATCAGGTAAGTGATCCGGTCGGAAGCCAAATGGCTGCTCAGGCTTGGGGATGAGCGGAGGGGCACTTCCAGGCCCATGTAGCATGCCACCCCCAGGCCAGGGGGAGCACCCCCCTGATCTGGGGAGCACCCCTAAGCCCACCAGCTGTGGAAGGGATGGGGCCCCGCATTTCTTCACTGCCGTGGGCCCCGTTTAGCGTAAGGCCAGCCCTGTGTAAGATCCTGTTGCAGTTCCTCACAGTCTGCTCATGTTTTATCTACCTTGAATAACTTGGTGTCATCTGAAAATTTGATCACCTCACTCTTAACACCCTTTTCCAAATCATTAATGAATAAATTAAACAGCACCGGTCCCAATACATCCCTGAGGCACACCACTTTTTACATCTCTCCATTGTGAAAACTGGTCATTTAGTCCAACCCTTTGCTTTCTATCTTTTAACCAGTTTCTGATCCATAGTAAGACACTATCTCCTTTCTCATGACTTTTTAATTTTCTCAAGAGTCTCTCATGAGGGACCTCATAAAATGATTTCTGAAAATCCAGGTACACTATATCTACAGGGTCTCCTTTGTCCACATGCTTATTTACACCTTCAATGGATTCCAACAGGTTAGTGAGGCATGACTTACCTTTGCTAAATATGTGTTGACTCTTCCCCATTAAGCCACTATTTTGCCCAGCATAGATGTCAACTTACTGGTCTGTAGTTTCCAGGATCGCCTTTGGATCCTTTTTTATTGTCATATGTTTTATTGTATTTTATTCTATTGATTTTGTTAGCCACCCTGGGCTGCCTGTGGCAGGAGGGGCAGGGTATAATTTTTTTACATAAATAAATAAATAAATAAATTCTGCAATAAAAAAAAAAAAATGGAAGGGAGAGAGAGGGAGAACAAACAACATGAGTCATTTCTAAATAAGGTGTCTGTATTTTCAAAAAAAAATCTCTACTATGAAGTTCCCTCTAAGATCAACAAAACAGGGGGAGAAATGGGAAGGAGAGAGACATCTACTCATAATACACTTGTTGCACCTAAAAATGTCCCACCAAGGGGCTTCATATTCATTTATATTATCCAGGAGTATTGAACTGTTTTAGCAGTCACTCAGTGGGTGTTTCAGACAAGACCATCAACCACACCAGGGTAATTTAAAAAAAAAAAATTGTATCTTGCCCCTCCTGCCCAAAGGCAGCTTGGGGCAGTCAACAACAAAAAATATTTAACAATAAAAAAACAAATTTTAAAACAAATCATAAAACTCACGCTCCCTCCCAAACCCTACCACCACCCTACCCCTACCCCTCACCAAAAGCCTGGCAGAACAGTCAGGTTTTACACAAACATCAAAATGACAGGAGGGTGGGGGCCAACCAAGCCTCCTGAGGGAGCAAATTCCACAGCATGGGGGCAGCCACCAAAAAAGATGTCAAATCAGTGGCCACCTGTCTCGCCTGGGGAAATTCCAAAAAGGCCCCCACGGATGATCTCAGGGTTGCACTGGCATATGGGGAGTGAGGAAATCCTGCAGATAGGCAGGGCCCAGGCCGTGAAGGGCTTTAAAGGTCAAAAACAGCACCTTGAACCTAGCCCGGTGCCTTATAGGCAGCCAGTGAAGAGCCCGGAGCACAGGTGTCATGTGCTCCCTGCGGCTCGCCCCAGTAAGGCAACGGGCTGCAGCATTCTGCACCAGCTGCAGCCTCTGGACCAGCTTCTCGGGCAGCCCCACGTACAACGCGTTGCAGTAATCCAGCCTTGAGGTGATGGAGGCATGGATGACAGTGGCGAGGTCAGAGTCTGAGAGATATGGCCAAAGCTGCCAGACAAGATGTAACTGCCAAAATGCACTCCTTGTCATGGCCACAACCTGAGATTCCAGGCTGAGCCGCGAATCAAGGAGCATACCCAGACTCTGTACCTGCGAGATCATGGGAGGGCAACCACACACACACCGCCACAAGAGGAGATTCAATCACTCCCAGGCCCCCCAGGCTCTCACCCACCAACATCACCTCCGTCTTGTCAAGATTCAGCTGCAGATGGCTCAACTTCATCCAAGCCCCCACAGCCTACAGGCACTGGGAAAATAAAGAGACTGCATGGCCTGGGTCGATGGAAAAAGAGAGGTAGAGCTGAGTGTCATCAGCATACTGATGACACTGCATGACCTGAAACCCTCTCATGTCATGATATCCCCTAACATCTGCATATAGAAGTTAAACAAGAGGGGGGACAGAATGGCACCCTGTGGAACTCCATACGTGAGGTCCCGGGGAGAAGACGTACACTCCCCCAAGACCACCAGGTGAGTTCTCCCAGCCAGGAATGAACGAAACCAGTCCAAGACCATCCCGCCAATACCGGCACAGTCACGCAGGAGAGTCACCAAAACCTCATGATCAACTGTGTAAAAAGCAGCAGAAAGGTCTAGCAGGACCAGTAAGGTCTGTCGACCCTGGTCCAATGCCAGACAGAGATCATCAACCAAGGCCACCAATGCAGTCTCTGTACCATACTCAGGCCGAAACCCGGACTGAGAGAGGTCAAGGAAACCAGTGCAGTTGAGGTGTTCATGGAGCTGCTGTGCCACAGCCCGTTCAATAAGATTCCCTAAAAAGGGAAGGTTAGAGACCGTCTGATAACTGGCAGGAGCATCAGTGTCAAGAAATAGTTTCTTGAGCAGGGGCTTAACCACAGCCTCCTTCAGGCATTTAGGCACCCTGTCCTCCTGAAGGGAGGCACTAACCACCCCAGCCAGCAACGGCCAGAGCATTTCAGACATTACGTGCGCCTGGGTCACCACAGTGGATCCCCAACCATGACGAGCCGGCTAACCCCCTCCCATCGTCCAGAAAAGCCCCAAACAGATGTGACGGGGTGGGACCATGGCAAGGAAATGGACGGTCGGACCACAGTCTGGGGCAGCACAAGAGACGTTACGCCGATTCTTGACTGAGGTCAGAACACCCAGAAGACACTGGGGTGGAGCAGGAGGCAGACATGGCCAACTGAGGGCAAAGGAAGCCAAAAGCACCCAAAGGCAACTCTCACAGAAGGGAAATGGGAAGGGAGTGGGAGGAGGAAGAAGAGCAGCAGAGGCAGCACACAGAACAGGCACAGGGAAGATCAGGACACAGCAGAACACATACTACACACACACACACACAGGCACAAACACACCCCAAGGGGAAAGAAAGGAAGGGGGAAGCACACGAGGATGGTAAATGCACACAGCACCACTAACACGGGGAGAGGGGGGAGCCCTGGGCCAAGGCAGCAGAGGTCACCAGGCCAGGAACAGTCCAGGACATGGTAAAAGGCACCCAGAACCCCACTGACAGCACAGGGTGCACGGGCCACCGAACAGCAACACAGGCAGACCAAGTCACAGGGGTCCCCCACATGGACAAAGCAGGGTCACAGGGGAAGGGCAAACAAGCTGGGGATGCCACTGGGGTGGTTAAAGGCAGGTCCAGATGGCAAGGATCCCCTTTGCTGATGCAGTAGCATGGCTGGGGATGGATGTGAGCAGGATCTGGTGGGAAGCGCATGCACACACACACACACCCCAGGAGGAAGCCAGGAGGTGTTTTCCAGTGTTCCCAAGTTGGGGGGGCAGAACATGGAAACAGGTGAGCGGGTGGCCATGCAAGGGAGGAATACACCATAGGGAGAGCTGGTAGCGGTGTCAGGCAGCAGGAACCAGCCAAAGGGGGGCAGGGGGTGAGCATGAAGAGGACACCACAGGCAGAGGAGGACAGGGGGTGCCCATGGAGGGGGCACAGCGACACAGTCGAGTGGAATGGAGGCAAGCGAAACAGCCAGAACAGCCGTGAGGCCGGAATGGCACGAAGTGAGCGTCCAGTGCTGTGAGCCGGCACGAAGGTGCAGGGACCACATGGTGGGGCTGTCATCCATCACACCGAAGACACATGGGGCCTCACAGCCAGCTGCAGGGGGTCATGAAGGGGGATGGGACTGGTTGGCCCACCAGATGCACATAGTGGGCCAACCACTGAAGCATGCCCTGGTGGTAGCCCCAGCCCGCCATGTGATGGGCAATGAGGTAGTAGGCCTCAAATGGACCTGGCCCGGTGAGCCCCACCTGAACATCAGCATGGGACCACACAGCAGCCAGTGCCACCAGCTCCGGTCCGGTGGGATCCAACAATGTGTAGTCAGCAGCAGGGGGCCATGGCAGGTGCCCAAGCTCCAACAGGCGGTAATATGCTGCCCCACGAGAACACAGGTAGCCACGGGCCCCGTGGATGCAACAGAAGAAGGAAATGACCAGGGCAGGGCCCCCCTCCTCCAGACAGGTCGTGAACCCGGCCAGGCCACAGACCAAGAGGGAGGACATGGTCTCCGTCTCAGACCACACCACATGCAAGTACCTCATCTCTGGAACATGCCCATTGGGAAAGGGACAGAGGCCAAGCACCTCCACATGGAACCGGCACATGCTACCACTCACCTCATAGTCAAAGTAGCGAAGGTCAGAGCTCAGACTTGCATAGGCACAAGAGAGGGTATCCGGGGAGCACAGAAGCAGTTGAACAGCTGTGGAATGCCACAGGTCACATAGGGCCATGGTCTCCTGGAAGGTCCATCTATGGGGGGCGCCAGGCGATCCGGGTCACGGGAGCCCCGGGGCAGCGCTGCTGGCCATGGTCCAGTGGGCAGAGGGTCTGAGCAGCAAGGAAAGAGGAGCCCCATGATCCCATGTGGGCTGGGGAGGGAACTAGTGGAGCTCCAAGGACATGCAATAAGACCACAGAATGCATTAAGGCACGGCTTGCGAGTGATGCATGGGGAGCGGACCCAGCACAGCTGCAGGAACCGAGTGCACAGAATGTCCAGCAAGCACTGATATCAGGGATGTAGTCACAACAGGCAACCAGATGTGGAACGCACTGACGAGAGTGCAGGTGCACCCAGAGGTGGGGTGCTGTTTGTAGGTTGCCGGTAGGCGAGCTGATCCCCTGCCCCCTTCCTGTTACCATGCAGCGTGGCTACACCTTGTATTGTCCATACAGTGCTTCCTGTGCCCTACTCCCCCTCCCCCTTTCCCCCCTTCATGCTCCCTGGCCCGCCCTACATCCCCCTCCCCTGACCCCTCCCCTGCTGCTCCTCAGTCCCCCACCACCTCCTCCCCCCTCCACCCTCTCCTCNTTTTATTCATTCACTCCATGGGGAGGATTTTGATCTTCCATATCTCCTTTCTCCTCTTCCCCCTTCCTCTCCCTCCCCCTCGCTCGCCCTCCACTCTTGTCTCCCTTCCATCTTGCTTCATCCCGCCACGTTCCCCTGCTGCTGTGTACCCTTTAAATCTCCCTCCCCGGTCTGTGTGTTGCACGTTGCCTGGCAGTGACGCTGTGTGCTCTTGCCACGGCTGGGTATCATTCGTTATGATTCCACCTGGTGGTTGGCATTCATTTGTTACATTTGGCAGTTTCCCAGTGGGAATCACTTTCACCACGCTTTCAGGGATGGTCCTGTTCCGACCTCTGGAAGCATGGTTGGCTTTGACCCCTCCGGGTGTTTGACCATGGCGAACATCTGAATGCCACTGATCAGATGTTCACGGCTCTTTTGCCACACCGCAGGATTGACCGATGTTCACTGTGGTTGACCGTGGTATCGTCACGTCTGAAATTACCCTCAGTGATGGGTTTGGGAACTGACAAGAGTTGCTTTACTTATATTAAGAGGGGTTCCCATTTCTATTTTATCCAAATATTATTCTTTAAAAAATATTCTTTTAAAAAATTATTCCCCCCCCCTCAATTTTTACTCAATCAGAATTTTAGAGAAAAAAATATTAATTTTTGGAAACTATGAAAAAATCTCCTGTAGTGTCAATATTGATTCTTCATCAAATAAAAAGGTGAAAAATATAGAGGTGAAATTAGACTTCCATATTTCTTACTAATAGGTATTAACTAGGTATTAAAGTTACCTTTTGTGTGAAATGTTACGGGGAAAGTAAGGCTGTTTTTGCATGGACACCGCCACACCCCGCTGAGTGTGCGGGTGGGTGTGCGGTGTGGGGAGGGACATCTGTAGCAATGCCGCAGTGGTGGGTGGGGGAATGGATGTGCATTTGTACAAACAGTACGAGCGGTGTGTGGGCACTCCCGTGCAACACCCACCTCCACTCTTCTCTACCCATCACCCACCCATGGAGCAATGCGCTGTTTTCAGAAAGACACTTTAACACTGATAAAATAGGTATTACATTTTATTATACATGTTGCAAAGCACCCATAGAGCACAGCCCTGCAACATGTATAATAAAATGTAATACCCATTTTATCAGTGTTAGAGTGTCTGTGTGAAAAGGGCCTCTGTGTGAAAAGGGCCATAGTCTCCAATGCCTGATGCTCCATGGGTGGAGATGGCTGGGGCTGGGTGGAGATGGGTGTGCACTTGTGGGAACGGGCACACAGTCACCTCCACCTACCCTGGCTGCACACCCATCCCCCCATCCACCACGGTCCATTTAAAAATGATCTAAGGCTGAAGAGAAATACAAAAAAGGATAAAATACCAATATGACTAATACTGTCCGGGTAGCTTAATGTTCTGACATTACCTGTTACTACAACAAAGACTTCAGTGATAGTGACTCTCTTATTATCTTGGTTTCATTTACAGGAATCTCAATAGTTTACTTTGTTTTCTTCAGGCTGCAATATATATTTCCTGTAACTGCTCTTATGCTTTGCTACATAAGGTCAGGGGCAGAGAAGGGCAGATGATAACATCCACTGTCATTTAGCAGAAGATAAATGCTCATCATTGGCAAGTGCATTTTGTTCTTAACCAATCTTGGCGCCATGGGAACAAAGAAAGAATGAGACTGTCTGTCTAAACAATTAATAAAATATTTAAGTAAAGGAAAACAAGAAAATTGCCCTAAAATCCCCACACACGTTACGTACAAGTTTTATTTGTGTACAAATACAAATCAACTTTAGAATCACCCCATCTCTTATGAAGAAATACTAATATTTGTTTATGCTGGCATGTAGCTTTAGTTATATGGTAGGAAGATATCATTTAAAATGACAACAATAAATTTTGTCTCATGCATTGATAGTTCTGATAAAGCTTCTCTTAAAGGACATATCTATGCTACTGTGAATATTAGATATATTAAAAGTCTAGGCAGAATAGAGCTCAAACTAGCTCTTATTAAAGTAACTGAGTGAGTACTATTAACTTGAATGAAAATTAAATTAGATCAGTTCCTTCTAGAAGACTTTCACCCACAGACATTGATGTGCTTTACAAAGATGAGAAGGCATCAGAACCTCTCACGATCACTGGGTCTCAGGAAGGTTAAGGCCCTAATCCAAGGTCTGTGGTTGCATCGACCAAACTTAACTTTGTATGCATGCACATTGTTTGTGCACATGGTGCCCCTGCCTCCCAACTGTGCTGCAACTCAGCAGAGGGAGAGTCAGGATTGCAGAGGCAAATATGGTTGGTAGTATAGCACGTGCTATACCACCAACCCGAACATGTGCACCTGAGAGCTCGCATCTTCGTGAATGTTACACCCCTCGTCTCTCCGTCTGTTCCCCTTCCTTTGTTTTCCCCCCTCCCCCAGTCTCTCAGATTGTAAACCCTAGGGCAGGGACCATATCTATTCCATGACTTTGTAAAGCACCAGCTACATTGCTGATGCTATATAAATGCTTGCTAATAATAATAATAATAATAATAATAATAATAATAATATGGTTGGGAGGTGGAAACTTCACCAGGGCACCATATGCAGTAGGACTGTTCCAAATATTTTAAAAAATATTCATGAGTATTTCTAAGGTTCCGAGGACCGGTCCAAAGTGTTTGGGTCAATCCTTGGAACCTCGGAAAAGACTTGGGATTCAGAGGGGCAGAGAGCAGGAAGACAGCGCAGTGGGCAGCGCAATCAGGGAAGAGGGAAGCGAAGTCCAGGAAAGTGGGGTCAGGGAGTAAGGCAGAAGGGAGCAGGGAAGGCAGTTAGGGAAGAGGGCAGTGGAGGCCAGGGGAAGGGGGGAAGGGGGTTCCATTCACCTAAAAACTGCACGAGAGCTGGATACACCACTCTGGACTCTGCCTCCCTGTATTTTTATTTATTTATTTATTTATTTATTTATTAGCAAGATTTGTATTCTGCTCTTCCCACCACAGGTGACCCAGAGCAGCTAACAACAATATATAAAAATATAACACAATTTAAACATTGTAAAACATAGTTAGTCATAAAAAGTAAAAACACCCCCTCCCCAACACCACCCAACCCTACCCCTCTCCCTCGCCAAATGCCTGATGGAACAACCAGGTTTTGCAGTTCTTGCGGAAGGCCAGAAAGTCCGGGGCCAGACGTGCCCCCACTGGGAGGGAATTCCAGAGACATGGCGGAGCCACCGAGAATGCCCTATTGTGCGTGGCCCCCTGGGAAACTCAGGGGACCTCCGGCAAGGTGCCCCCCAGCGTCCGCAGGGGCCAATCCAGAACCCAGGGCGTGAGGCGGTCTCGCAAATAAGAAGGGCCCAGGCAGTGTAAGGCTTCATAGTTTAAAACCAACACTTTGAATTGGACCCAGAATACTATTGGAAGCCAATGCAGAGATCGGAGCACTGGTTTAATGTGCTCCGAATGGCCCAACCCCACCAGGAGCTTGGCCACCACATTCTGCACCAGCTGCGGCTTCCGAGCCGTCACCATAAGTAGCCCCACATGGAGCACATTGTAGTAGTCTAACCAAGAGGTAATAAAAGCATGGATGATCGTGGCCAGGTCCGGAGCCAAAACCAGCAGACAAAGCCACTGCACCACCGCCTCTTTGAGACAGCTCGGCACTCTGCCCTCCCACAGGGAGGCATTGACCACCTCGGCCAGGAACGGCCTCAATGTCTCCTGGCAGCTCTTAACCAGCCAGGACGGGCACAGATCTAGTTCACAAGAGATGGCTCTAACAGCCCGAAGCACCCCCACCACGTCAGCGGGCATCACTGACTGAAAGTGATCCTATAAAATTGAACAACCTGGGGCTTCTACAGCCTCTACCTCCTCCACTGCATTTAATGTCACATCGAGGTCTTGGTGAATACGAGCGATTTTATCCCCAAAATAATCCACAAACAGGTCACAGCTGTAGGAAGATGACTCAAACCCCGGGTTGATGGAGGCTGGACTGACCAGCCCCCACACCACCCGGAACAGCTCTACTGGACAGGATATGGTGGCTGCTATGAGGGTAGCAAAGAACTCCCTCTTTGGTATCCACATAGCCACGGCATAGGCTCGTAAACTAGCTCTATGTCGCAGTCTGTCGGCTTCAGCATGAGATCAACGCCACCGTCGCTCCAACTGTTGCCCCTCTAGCTTCAGGACCCACAGTTCCTCAAGGAACCAAGGAGATCTGAACAACAGATGCCAGGGGGACCTTTGATCGATGGCCTCAGCTAGTAAGATATTCCATAGCTCGATGAGATCATCGATAAAGCGGTCATCAAGGTCACAGACTAACTCCCCCGGAGTGCCTAGGTCCATCAGCCTCCAGGGGCAGACCATCCTAACAGTTCCTGCACCCTGCTGGGGGTAGACATGTGGTAGGAGGGAGGTCTGTAGGAAGTAATGATTCATCCATAACAAGGGCACAGTTCATATCTCCCCCATTAACGGAGCACCCGCCTCAAGGCCTGTGCAGAACATGAGGTCCAAGGTATGCCCTCCAAGATGTGTTGGGCAGTTGACCCTCTGGAACAGGCCCATGGTTGCCATGGAGGCCATGAACTCATGCTTTGAATGAGGTTTCTCCAAGTATTCTCCTAAAGCTCTCTGGGAGAATGCTGGAAAATGCAGTCCAGCTTGCTCCCAGACAGAATGCTCAGCTGGACTACATTTCCCAGCATGCTCTCAGAGAGCATGCTCCCAGAGAGCATGCTCAGAGAAACCTCAAACTGACCCTGACCATGGACACTGACCCTGATGTTCTACTTGACCCTGACCTATGGTTGAGGGACCCCACTCTACAGCAGAATCATCATAATGATTAATCTAGCCTTGATATTCACACACAAACTTGTTCAGAACTATTTTTACTCACTCATAGGATTTAATTCCACTAATCATTAACTAGTCTACTACTTTTTATTCCTTGGTTTCTGAGTACCTTCTACTAGTGCTGAAACAAATATTTAGGGGTGTGCAATTTGTTTTCGTAATTATGATAACAAAAACAAAAAAAAAATCTTTTATTTTTTGTTATTGTACTTATGAAAATGAAAAATAATGATAACAAAAAAATTATTTTCATTTCCGAAATAATGGGGGGAAACTGAAAAACGCATTTCTGACTATACCTTTTTTTGTTTCTTCTTCAATTCTGATGAACTTTAGAGAGATTGCACCCGCAATTGAGGACACTATGTGTACCCAATTTCTGAAAGATTGGATAAAGGAAACCAATTTTATAAACAATTGAATGTTGTGATTTTAAGAAAAGCTGCACACACATTCCTGGATACAACTTCTTTATATTCCATACAATTTTCATGAAACCTGGGAATATTATGTCTCTCCCAAGCCTACCAATCCTGCTAAATTTCAGAAAGATTGCATTAAGGGTCCCGATGTTATAAGCCATTATGTTTATAATGTATTTCTGGCTGTAACATTTTTATATTCCATCCTGTTTAAACGACATTTTGCAGAAATGTATCTCAATCCTTTCCCGTCATCTCTGCAAAACTACAGGACAATTTGATAAAGGACCCCAATATTATAAGCACTTGAATTTTTTTTCCTTCAAGACCATTATTCAGATAAATAGCAGCAGGGCCAGTCAGAGGAAGACATCTGGTATGGCAGGGGGAAGGAGACTCTAAGAGGGAGAATGGGTAGCAACTGAACAGCCTGACAGACACATTCACTGACCAATTACTACATGCTTCCAGCTTTACAGAAACAATCGGTGGTGGCTTCGAGGCGGGCATAAAAGGGACATAACTGGAACTATGGGGATAGCATCCCACCAATCAGTTTACACATACAGGCTGTCCAATTATCATCACAATCACATCCTGCAGCACTGTGACAGAAGACATAAGATGATTTCTATTGACCCTTTCCTAAACAGATGCTTCCAACTTCCTAGTAACAAGTGGGGGAGAGAATTTTGGGTAGTCACGGCACAGAATGAGGATATTTGGTTGACATTTCTGCTGGCCAATTGGCATCAAAAAGAGATCTTATACCACAGTGACACATAAGAGAATCCCTGGCATAGGCTCATTCTCTGCATATACTGTGCATGCTGTGTATGAAACTTGGACCCTTTATTACATCTTTCCAACATTTAGCAGAGAAAATCCTGAAGCTGTGAAATACAGCTCTGTCAGATTTCATGTACACTGGTTGGATTACAAAGATGCTGCAGTCAGACATACATTTATAAGTTAATTGCCTATACCACCAGATACCAAATAAATTGCCTATACCACCTTTATCCAATCCTGCTGAAAGTTGTCATAGGTAGTAAATGTAAGGAGGGATTAGGGATATAAACTCACTAAGTTTTTTCCACATTAGGTAGGAGAAAAATAAATTTACAACCAGGAATGTATATGCAGATTTTTGAAAAATTACATAATTCAACAGCTTATAAAGCTGTTTTCTAATGAAACCAATGGAAATGAAAAACAAAAGCAAACATGAAAAAAATGTTGATATTTACAAAAAAGAAAATGAAAGATTTAAAGAGAAAAAATGAAAAACAAAAACTATTAATGACATGGCTCTCTGGTGCACACCTCTACAAATATTTGTGCAAACATGTCTGTCAAATCTGCAGCATCTGAACGAACGAAACCGATGAAGTGAATCATAACTGATTCTTTTGCTTTCAACACATACCTACTTTATATAATTCAGTTTGGTCATGTCAGTTATTTCAATACTTTGGTAATTTGGTATTTGATTACAATTTCAGATATTTCAGTTTCACCATGTGACTATCTTGCTGTGGTATTAAATTAATGATGCATCTTCTCATGAGCTACATAACAGCAATACAAAATAAAAAGACCTACTGTTGCTGGTTACTATACAGCAATGCTTGAACATCAATGTAGAAAAATATAAAATCAAAAAGACATTACATCATTCAATTTATATTTTGGTACCACCCCTGGGTAGCGAATTTGATATGACTAATACTATTCATAAAAAGATTTGTCATTCTGTCAATTGCATTTCAGCTGCATTAAGTGACATAGCTAGTAAACTGCCTGTTAATGATTGGAAAGAACATGTTGTGATTGTATGATTGAATCTTGGAAATGGGAACTAAATAGTTTTGCCATTTCTTTATAGTTGTTTAAGTGGTGAGATAGATGTCTCTAATTTCTCAATTACTGTTTTATGAAAATGTTTAAAATATAGCAACACCACCATCCATTACAGCATAAGTGGTTTTCAAGTCAACCACCATCAGGTTTCAGAAACTCTGAAAACCTGAATCTGAATAAAGAAATAAAACGGTTTTCGTTTTCTAATGATACACTGTTTAAATAACTAAAGACATGCAAAAGCCAAGCAAATAGGTAAGAGATACTGTGGATAAAGTCAATTTCAGATTTTATTCTGTTTAACGTTGACTCAGTAAATGATCAGAAAAGTTACTAAGAAAAGCATAAATGGTTTCTAGAACTGACTGCCTATATTGTCTAGTTACATTTCAATTTAATTAAAATTCAACTCTCTAAACATAATGGAAGTGAGGCTCTCTGAAATTCTAACAATTCCTAAACTGTTTTAAAATGGTGAGCTAGAGAAGAAGTTGAGCAATAAAAAGGTAAGTTCTGTGTCCATATGTTCTGTGGAGGAGAAAAAAATGGGGGAAACTGAAAGGTAAAATCCCTGGTGAAAATAAGCTGAGGGGAAACACAGCTACCTGATGGCTATGGCTGCACTGTATCTCAGACAAGCTTCTTCACAGCAAATCTACAAGAACTCACTCCTGTTGCTTGAAGTGGTTGCTGTGCTCCTATGTGGAGAGGAACTGTCAAAAGGCCAAGTACAAAACTGGGATTCAGACATTCCACCAATGTGTCAGGCTCGCCATATATGCAAAGGGATACCAGTGTAAAGAAACTTGGCTTTGGAGGAACCAAATCAGTTGTGAAGAAAGGTGGAATTGGGGGCTGACAACAGATCTCTTGAGCATGATTCAAGAACCTTGTGAGCAGAGACTAAAGTTGCCAGATGAAAAATTTGTTAAAGTAAGTTTGAGGGTACTTTATGCTTTTTTTCTGGGTTTTGCTACCCCCTCCTCCTTCACTTTGTTTCCTGTCTCCAGTTTGGTATGTTGTGGTTTACTGGATGTGTCAGGCAGTTTATATATGTAAATCAACATCTGGGATGATCATCTCTTGCATATTGGGCTGTTTTTATGATTTGTCCCTTGTTTAAAGGATTTGTGTTAAATTTTTTACTGTCCTTTGCTTTATTGTTATATAAAGCATAAACTAATACAATTGTTAATATAACATACACAAAGTTTATTACTTAGTTGAAGCCATCATAAAAATAAATACACACACAACAAACATAGAAACATCAAAACAACCCTTATAAGCACATATTGTGATTTGAAATTTGGCTCATTAGAAGTAGACCAACTGCTTCCCATACCATAGACCCAATAAACAGAATTAAAAACTATGCAGTCACCTCCTGGTCCATCAGGAACAACCCAGGTGGGCTATCTTGGATTTTAATACCAGGTTAAGAAACTTGGGGTATTTTCAGATGATACGCGGGCCGTTGGCCCCGTACCGGCACCAACGGCTTCGTTCCCCGCCGGGGTCACCCCGTAACGGCACAACAGACGTGCCGAGGGGATCCCGGCGGGGAAAGTGGGAGGGGCCGGGGCCACCCCCTCCACGCACCCCGCCGCCCGCCCTCCGAGGAGACGGGCGGGCGGCAGGGCCAATGCGGCCGCCGCGTCCGGACGATCGTGCCACGGCCCGGGATCCCGCCGGGGATCCCGGGCCGTGGCACGCGGCCAGACGTTACTTTTCCTTGGCCACGGCCCGGGGTCCGTTTGACCACGCTTCCCGGGACCTTCCCCCGGCTAGCCCGGGAAGCGTGGTTCAAACGAACCCCATGTGGGGATTGACCGTGGCCAACATCTGGCGCGCCGCGAACAGACGTACGGGACACGGTGACCACAGGTGGGTATTCACCGTGGTTCACCGTGTTCACGTAACGTCTGAAATCACCCTTGGTGACCTTAACTGAAACATTTTTGTCCTGATCCCTTAGTAGAAACACCTCCACCTTAAAAGGGAACCAACACCTTCTTACCCCCAGGCATAGTTCAATATACATTTTCTTCCAAAGTATGTAAGCAGGGCAATCCAAATTCTTTCATTGCGAGGAATTCCTTTCATCCTTCCTGACATATAATCAGAGGGAAAGACATTTAGCCTTGCCAGGTTAAAAGCCACCCTAGTTTGCGCCATGCTAAAATCAGCTAAATAAACTTCCCCCTCTACAGGAGTCATCAGATCTTTATAATAATATGACACCCATTGGTGGATAATATGCTCTCTCAAAAATAGGTTTTCTTAATCCTTTACTCTGGATTTTATTTCTGTCCAAACTCTAACAAAAGAAAACGCCAACATATACAAAGCAGAAAAACCCAAAGAATGAAGAACATCATTCACCTTTGCTTACCATTTACCAACAGCAAAATTAACAGTCAAAGAAGCTAAGGAGTCTGTGTGAGTTAGATTATGTTTGAGCCAGAATTTCAAAAGAGCGAGTTTTGCCAGAGTTGCTGCTCGGGTAACTCCGCCTCAGCCCTAAGCAATACTGCCGGGGTACCTCTTGGGGCATGTAAAAAAGTCTGCAGCATTCTGTTTTGTTCCATTTCAAGATCATCAAAAAAATCAACACCCCAGACTTGCACACCATATAATAATTGGGATAACATTTTAGCTTTATACAATCTGAGTGCAGGGGCAAACAACTTGTCCCTTTTGGCCCAATAAAACCCAATAATAATTTGGCCAGTGGCTCTCACCAAGGCCCGGGCAGATCGATAATGTGACCACCAAGAGGGGGTAGCTGAAACTATAATCCCCAAGTATTTAAATCGGCGAACTTGTTCAATAGCATGCCCCTCCATACACCAATTATGTTGCACCTTAGCTTTACTGACTACCAGGACCTTATCCTTGTGTGCATGCCCTCATCTCTGCTCCCTGCTGCCTGGACCCTTCCCCTAGTCTTCCACTGCTTGAGGGGGAGAGGCTAGGGAGTTGGAAATGGATCTAGGGGCCAGTAGGAAAATTGACTGTGTTCTGCAATGAGGAAGAAAGCTCGGGTGTTTGAGCGGCAGAGTGCAGAGCAGGGGACCCATCTCCATTTTTTGCCCCTGGGTGGGTTCATTCCAATGTAACTACACCATTGGTATGGTGGTACTTATGTTCTTATGAGGAAGGACCCCTGCGTGATCCAACTATTTGCATACTACTCTGACTTTTAAATAATTTTGCATGCTTCAAAGTAAAAAATAATAATCTCCAGACCAGTTAAAGAACGTCTGCCACTAGGTGTTAGATAATTATGCCTCCTACAAATGCTGAGAAGGGAGGATGTTTTCAAACAAGCAAGCCGATGGAGGGAGGGAGGGTCCATGGAGTTTGGTCACAGCAACGTATAATTTGGCTTCTGGCAATGGGGTGTGCGGTCTATTTGAAGCAAGAGATTTTTTCTTCTTCTTAAATTGTATGGACATTTGGAAGAAGTTGGCTAGAAAATACTGGACAGTTTATATACCATCTAGCAAAGTAACAGTTACTGGGCCCAATTCTTAATTTGATGGCTGAGCTCCCATATAAGCTTCAGCAAGAGCTAGATTGCAGTGTAAGGGCTATGGACACATGTGTCACTTACTTTTAAGAGTACTAGTACTTTATCATTCTCTTTATTTCATTTTAACCTTACTGGGGGGGAAAATAATCAGGCTCTGGTAATAAAAACTAGTTCCACTGCAGAATCTTGCATCTGATGATATACTTTAAAAAGAAACAAATTCTAAATGTATTATATGCATGTGTGTGTTGTTACTGATTTACTGAAGTTATTTCCATTGCATTGCATTGAATATACATTTCGGTTACATGGAACAGAATGCGGATGGGGAGAGACTGAGAGAGAGGAAATGGGGGGGGGGGAATGGGGAGGGGAATGGGGGGAGGGAGAGACTGGGGAATGGGGGAGAGGTGGATGGGGAGAGACTGGAAAAACAGGGCTCAGCCTCAACCATGTTTTGGGGGACAAGTGAAACTCCTCGCCTCGCTGCTGCTTTTGTTGTGTGGTAAGGACTGCATATAATGTTGCCTTAAGATAGTCTTTGCTTGCTCTATTTGCATGATGACATTTTGTAAATTTGTGGATCCACTGGTTGTGGCTGCTCTTTTTTAAAATGGTCCCTTTGCTGTTTCACTGCTGCTCCCTGCTGCTGGAAAGTTGTTTGCATGGACAGGCATTTGGCTGCCAGGGATAAGTTGTGGCTGCTGGGGATGCTGGTCTGAATGGGTTTGGTTTGGTGACTGTGCAGCCCTGAAACTGACCAAACTTTTAGAAAAGGCCTGTTTCTTTGGACAGGCATTTGACTGCTGAGGATAGGGTGTAGCTACTCAGGATTCTGGTCTGGATGGGCTGGGTTTGCTTGCAATACAGGTCTGCAACTGTTCTCCTTGTGAACAGAGGAGAAAGTAGGTAGGAACACAGACAGCAGAAGAGAAGGCTGCAAACAACAAGGAAACCCTTTTCCCCTGTTCCCCACTGAACCCATCTCTTCTCCCTTCCTCTTCTCATGCTCCAAAAGCAAAGTCTTTCCCTCCTACTTTTCCTGTCCTGTCCTTCTCCTCCCTTTCATTCTCTTCTGATTCGGTTTGTCACAGAACAGGGAGCTAACCCAGTCCTCCCATGTTCTCCAAGCCAGAAGGAAGGCTTATCCCAAAGCCTACACCTTCATAAGACTACAGGTGGCCAAACATGCCATGACAATCGAGAATTCAAGGGTTCAGGATAAAGGTAGGCAATGGCAATGTGATCTATTTTTTTAACCTACTATGGTTAATTTGGACCTGGTGGAAAAGAGAGTGTACAGGATCCCAGTAAGAGGGTTCTCTATTCCCCAGTGGCAGTGCTTCACACAGCAATGTTCCCAGAATTAAGTAAGGTAATGTCCATCCAATGTTAACCCTGGGAACGCCTTGCTGCTGGGTTATGCCACACCACTGGCTTACCATTGCCCTGGCTCCACCTACCGTTGCCCTGGCTCCACCTACCGTTGCCCTGGCTCCACCTGTAGGTTCGCAGGCTCGCTGGTGGCTTCACCACTGGCAGAGAGGCCAGCCTTACTGCCCCTCCAACCTCAAAACCCACCTGCTGTGAGCAGAAGCAGGGTCAACTTCCAAGTGAGTACAACATAACCAGGGTGGAAACCTACTCAGAGAAGACAACAGGAATAATTGTGTTCTATGAGAAATACTGCCTTTAGAAAATGGCTTAACTGGTTTAAGAAAAAAAATGCGTGCTTTGTCATGGTGTTAATTTTCCCCAATGGACTCCAAGTGAAAGTCAGTCTTACACAAAGGAGTAGCCCAAGGCATACAAAGCTATTTTGCTTACCAGAGGGTTAAGTTGGACTTAAATTTTTCTTGTTCTGAGACCTTATGTTGGATCTTTATGTAGGGATAAAATACACCTTTTCTGGGCTCCATTAGTCCTGCCCATAAGCACAATTGTGTCTATTGATAGCAAAGTAAATGTGTCAAATGTGCCACTTCACTGGCTCTGTTGTGTTATGTCAGAGACAGTAGGCATGATGGGGCAGAGACACTGGGATTGTGAGGCAGAGTGCAGGCAATAGAACAGTACAAAAGTGATTCCATAGAAGAGTCCATGTTGAACTCTCAGCTTGCTTGCTAAGGTCAAAAAAGTGATTAAAATGGACACGAGCATGTAGGGCTGAAATAAATGTACCATTTCATTCACAAAAAATATTCACATATTCTTATGTCTCACAAAATAGCTGAGTATATTTTTGTGTGCCATATGAAGGGACTTGCTGATATACTCTCAGAACCTCTATCATCTTTGAGGATGTTTGGAGAATGGACGAGGTGCTGGAAGACTGGAGATGGGCTTACATCCCTATCTTCAAAAGGGTTGGGGGGGAAAGGGGGATCTTGGAAACTACAGAGCGGTCAGTCTGACATCAATACTGGAAATATTCTAGTAGAAATGATAAAGCAGTCAATCTGTAAGCATTTAGAAAACAATGCTGTGATTACTAGAAGCCAGCATAGATTTGTCACTAATAAGTTGTGCTAGACTTATTTCCTTTTTTAATCAAGTTACTACTAGTTTACATAAGAACAAAAGGAGTGCTGTACTGGGTCAGAACAATGGGCCATCAAGCCCAGCATCCTGTCTCTGACAGTGGCCAAATCTCTGTCTCTTGGAAGAAGTACCCAACAGGTCACAATTGGCAGTCCTTTCCCTGTTGTTCCAGTCCCCAACAGTAAAAGGTTATGTCCCCAAAACGTGCTTGGCTAATAACAATTAATGGACCTATCCTCCAAGTACTTATCCAAAAACTTTTAAAATTAGCTACACTAGTGGCCTTGACTAGTGGCAGTAAATTTCACAAGTTAACTGTGCACTGAGTAAGAAAATACTTTATCTTATTTGTTTTAAATCTGCTGCCAGTTAATTTAATGTTGTCCCCTTTTTCTAGTACTGTTAGAGAGGGTAAATAACTGCTCCTTATTTACATGTTCCACACCATTCATGCTTTTAAAAAACTTCTCTTATATACCCTCTCAGTCATCTTTGGGTGATTTCAGACGTTACGAGATCACGCTGAACCACACTGAACCACGCTCAACCCCCCCGCGGGGCAAAAGGGCCCTGAACGTCTGAACGGCGCGCGCCAGATGTTCATCACGCTCAATACCCACATGGGGTCAGGTTCAACCATGCTTCCCGGGCTAGCCGGGGGAAGGTCCCGGGAAGCGTGGTCAAACGAACCCCCACAGGGAACCAAGCAAAAGTAACGTCTGGACGCCAATCCCCCAGCGGAACCAAAAAAAAAGAGCCCCAGCCGGGGACGAGGCACGCAGCGTCGCTGCCAGGCAACCAGCATCAACACAAACACCGGAGGGAGATTTAAAGCGAGAGCAGCAGCAAGCAAGCGTGGCGGGATGGAGCGAGGAGGGAAGCGGAAGAGAGCGGAGGCACAGACAGCGACAGCGGCGGGACAGGAGGCGGAGGAGGTGCAGCCAGGCCCAGCGATGCAGGCGGAGGAGGCACAGGCGCAGGAAGGGCGCACACGGGAGCACCCGACCAGGGAGGCGCCCCGGGAACAACACCCACAGCTGAAGCCGGGTCGCGCCGCCCCGGGGACAGCGGCCGGAACGGGCCCACAGGAGGCACCCAGGAAAAGGGTAAGGGCACCCAACTGGAGGGGAACAGGGGGCACGGGTGAACCCCCTGTGGGGGGGGCCGGGGGGACCCCGGGCGGAAGGCAGGGGGGCAGGGGGCCCCCGAGAGGGGCCACACCCCCACCCAGCAACCACTCACCCCCTTTCCCCCCCCAGACACGAAAGTCGGCCCGGGCGGACGAGCCCCAGGACGAGGCCGGCCCCGCGCGCCCGGAGGCGCACCCCCAGGAGGAGGTGGAGGAGGAGCAGGTGCAGGTGCAGCAAGAGCTGGACCAGGAGGAGGAAGAGCAGGGGCCCAGCCGGAGGAAGGCCTACCACAGAGGGGGCCAGTGGGGCCTCCAGGAGACCCGGGACTTCATCCGGATATGGGGGACCCTCGAGTACCAGCTGGAGCTCGCAATCAACCAGCGGAACGAGCACGTCTACCGGGACATCGTGCGCGACATGGAGGCGGCGGGGCACGAGCGCACAGTCAACCAGTGTCGCTCCAAGGCCAAGGAGCTCAAGAGGGGGTACAAGGCCCTCAAGGACAACAACAGCCGCTCCGGGCACGGGGCCCGCACCGCCCCCTACTACGATGCCCTGGACCGCATCCTTCACATGAAGGGCTCCATAGTTGCCCCACGCCTCGTGGGCAGCGCTGTGGTCCAGGGCAGGGAGCGGGCCGAGGTACCCCCTCCCCTCGCCGCCCGCCCGGTAGACACGAGCTCAGGGGACCCCCACCCCCAGGAGGACCACCCGGGACCCGCAGAAGCCCCAAGGCCCCCCCCCAGCAGCAGCCCGGAGACATCCCAACGCCGGGCCGGCCAGGCGGAGTCGGAGGTCGGCACCTTCACCACCCTCAGCCAGTGGTCCCAGGGGGAGCACTCCCAGGGTGAGGCGCCGGGCTCCGAAGGCTCGGAGACGGACATAGAGGGTAAGCGGGCCCCCAGGGCAGGGGGGGGCACGACCAGGGGGCCGGTGGCAGGGGCGGGGGTGGGGGCCCTGCTGCAGGGGCCACAACCAGCCCCCTTCACCCGCTCCCCCCTCTCCCGCCCGCAGGACATGGGGAGCCCCAGGACCGGGCCAGCGAGACGGTGCAGGCCCCCGCGGAGGGCACAGGAGAGCAGGTGCCGGACCCAGGTAAGGCGGGAGGGCTGGGATGGCGGGAGGGCCCCCCGGGCGCCAGCCCAGGGGGGCCTCCGGCCTCAGTGGGGGAGGGGGGGCAGGGGGCCCCGGGACCCGACCCCGCTAGGGGACAGGGCCCTGCACTGACCCACCCGCCCATTTCCACAGGGCAGCCCCCGCGCGCGGCGCCTCCGCCGGCCGCGGCCCCAGCCCAGCGGATGCGGGAGTACCGGGCGCGGGTCCGCAGGCGCAGGGAGGAGCAAGCGGAGGACATCGTCCGCAGGGCGGAGGAACAGGGGGAGCGCATGATCGCCTCCGTGGACCGCATGGAGGCGGCCATAGAGCGGTCCATGGAGAAGGCCCTGGAGACAGACCGCCGGCTGGAGGCGGAGGTGCGCCTGGAGCGGAGGCGGGAGCGCCGGGAGCACCAGCGGCAGCAGGGGCTGCTCAGGGGCCTCCGGCAGGACATACAGGGCATGGTGCGGGAGCACAGTGCAAAGATGGACAGGTCCCACGACATTGGGACCTCCCTGCTCCTGCATGCGGGCACCATGTGTGCCTACGTGATGGCCGGCGCACCTCCGGGCGCCCTGCCCGCCCAGGTCCCCATGCCGGGCCCCTCGGCGCCCCCGGGCCCAGCCCTGCCGCCCCTGGCGCCCCCCCGGCCCCAGGGCCCTCGCATGCGCCTCCCAGTGCCCCCGGGCCTCCGGAGGGTCCAGCCCCCCCGGGGCGCGACCGGGGCACCGGGCACAGCTGCCCATCCGCCGCCCGGCCCCCTGCCGGGGCCGGGACCGGCCCAGGACACGGCAGGGGACACGGACAGTGGGGGGGAGGGGAGCTCCCAGAGCTCGGTGGGCCCAAGCGGCCGCACGAGGGGTCGGCCCAGGAAACGCGGGGGGATGGTGGGAAGGGGGGGGAGGGGGAGGGCCACATGAGGGCGGGTGGTGGACGGGGTCACGGGCACGGGGGTGGGGAGGGGGCACAGGGTGATTGTGTGAACTGTGTGGGCAATAAAGTGTTGTAAAGAGACAGTTGTCCCCGGCCCGTTTGTGGGGGGGACAGGGCTGTGGGACCGCGTGTACAGGGGCATTGGCACGGAAGGGGGGGTGGGGCCCCCAGGGGCGGGAAGGCCCTCACAGCGGGCCCCCCCGGGCGATGTGGGTTGCAAGGGCGTTCCGGATCCTTTTGGCATACCGGTACTCCCGGGGGTTCCCTGCGTTCACGTACAGGGGAACAGGACCGGGGGGCCGGTGGGGCTCGGGGTACTCCAGGGCCGCCCCCTCGGTCTCGCACACATTGTGCAGAACGCAGCAGGCACCGATCACCAGGGCGGAGGTGGGGACGGTGAAGTCCAGGCGGCCAGCTATACTCCTCCAGCGCTGCTTCAGGGCCCCGAAGGCACGCTCCACCACGGTCCGGCTCGCACACAGGCGGGTATTGTATACCTGCTCCGCAGGGGTGCTCGGGACAGGGTAGACCTTCATCAGCCAGCGGGTCAGGGGGTAGGCGGGGTCCCCCAGGATGCAGGGGGGCATGGGAACCCCCTCGATCCACCTCATGCCCATGTCCGCGAAGTCCCCCCGGTACATGCGGGCATAGAAGGGGGAGATGGTCATGATCCTGGCGTCGTGACTCCGGCCGGAGTTGCCCGTGTAGATGTCTATGAAGCGGGCCCGGTGGTCCACCACCCCCTGCAGGTGCAGGGAGTAGTATCCGTGCCGGTTCACATACTCCAGGGCCTCCCCCGCGGCCGGGCGCAGGATCTCGATGTGTGTGCCGTCCACGGCTCCGATGCAGTTCGGGAAGCCCCCGGCCGCGAAGCCAGCCATCACAGCGCCCTGGTCCAGGAGCTGGATGGTCCTGTCGAGGAGCACGCCCTCCACAGCCTCGCACACATCCCGCACGATGCAGGCGACCGTGCTGAGCCCCACCCCGAAGTGCTGGGACACGGAGCGGCAGGAGTCGGGCGTTGCGAGGGCCCAGACCCCTATGGCCACCCGCTGGACCATGGGGATGGGCTCCCGCATGGAGGTGTGCTGCCGCTCCAGCCAGGGCGTGAGGAGCTCCGCTAGGCGCAGCAGGGTGGCCTTGCCCATCCGGAAGTGGGACCCCCACTCGGCCTCCCCCCAGTGGGCCTGGGCCCGCTCCCACCAGGCCTGGGGCCGCTCCGTGACCCATAGGCTCCGCGCTATGGGCATAGCCAGCAGCGCTGCCCGGCGGAGGGTCTGCGTTGCCCAGCGGAACCGCCTCGCGGCCCCTCGGAGCGCAGCGGGCCGGGTGAGGCTCCGGCAGGCGGCCAGCCACGCCCCCCAGGCCCGGCGCCGAGCCCTGAGCCGGGCACGGACTCTCCTGCGGGCCTGCTGGCCCCGGAGGCGCACGCCAGCCCGCAGGGCCAGGACATAGCGCAGGCGGACGGCCAGGTGCACCCTCTCGGTCAGGAGGCACAGCTGCTCAGTGTGGTCACGGTGCCACTCAGCCGCGAGCGCGAGGAACATCCAGTTCCCACCTGCCCTATCGCGCTCCATGGTGCTGGGGCCCCGGTGGGGGCTGGGAGCGCTTATGGCGGCCCGGTGCTGGTGGCTCCGCCCGGGGGTCGGCCTCGCGGGCCTGCGCGCGCCCTGTGCCGGTGCGTTCCGGCTGCTCCCGCCCCCAGCACCCCGGGCCCCCTCCCCTCGCTGTTTGTAGCGGGATGGCCTTGAAGGTGCGATTAGGCAGACAGAGAGCTCGCTGTTGTTCTCTGCAGCTGTGCCGGGCCCGCACCCCACGCCTCGCTCTGTTGTGCTACAATGTTGCGGTGCGGGCCCGTGTTCCCTGTCCCGGGGGCCGGGCCGAGCCTCTCCCGGCCCTGGGCAGTCTGTGTGCCCTCCGGGCTCCGTGTCCCATTCCCTGTTGTGCTGGACCATGGCTGGCTGCCCATCCATGGGGCTCCCGCTGTCCGGCCCCCAAGGGGCCCCCCATATCTGGGCCTTCCGCGAGACCATGTCTCTGTGCGACCTGTGGCACACCCCTGCCGTGCAGCTGCTCCTGGCCGGGCCGGGGAGCCGTGCAGGTGCCTACGAGAGCCTGAGCTCCGGGCTCCGTTACTTTGGCCATGTGGTGAGCGCCCGTGATTGCCGGCTGCATGCGGAGGCCCTGGGGCTGGCTCGTTTCCCCGAGGGGCGCATCCCGGAGGTGCTGTGCGCCCATGTGCCCTGGAGCGCCTCGGAGACCGTGTCAGCGCTGGTGGTGTGTGGTCTGGGCGCCTACTCGGAGTGCCTGGCCGAGGGTGGCCCTGCCTTGGCCGTGAGCTACTTCTCCTGTGTTCACGGGGCCCGTGGGTACCAGCGCACCCGTGGGGCGGCGTTCCAGCGGCTTCTGGAGCTGGGGCATCTTCCGTGGCCCCCTTCTGCTGCCTGCTGTGTGCCGGAGCCCTCCGCGGTGGAGATGTCATCCCTGTTGGCGGTGTGGGCGCGTGTGGATGTGCAGCTGGCCCTCACCATGCCCGATCCCTTCGAGGCCTACTACCTGATCGCCCACTACATGTCCTTGCAGGGGTACCGCCGGGGCATGCTGCACTGGCCCCACCTGGTCCACCGGGCGGGCCACCCGGGCCCTCGGGCCAGCGGGGCCCCCGGCAGCGGCCCGTGAGCCCCGCGTCGCTGGCCTGCCCCCCCCGGCGTGGTGCCCCCGTGTGGGCTCCCGCCCCGGCCCGGGGGGGGGCCCTGGTCCCCGCTGGCCGCTCCCGACCTGCGGACCCCACCTCGGTGAGCTCCCGCCCGCCTCGCTGCTTGCTGCTGCCCCTGGCCGTGGTCCTGGGCCCCCTCCATCCCCGTGACTCCGTGGGTGCTGCCTGAGCGTCGCTGGTGCTGCGGAGGAGCACCGCTGGACCCGGCTGCCCTGCCTGTGCCAGCCTTTGACTGTGGGGCCCCCTTCCTCCTCCTCCTGGCGCCCCTCCGCCGGCCTCGCTGTGCTTTGGGGGCCCCCAACGTGCCTTGCTCCGGGGGTCCGCCCCCCCCCCCCGAGACTGCCTCTGTTCCTGTGGGGGCACCTCCTTGGACTGGACTGGACTGGGGTGGTGTGGGGGTGGGGGTTGCTGCTGTCTGTGCCTTGCCCCGTGGTGGTGCCCCCCCCTCCCTGCCGGTGTTCCGGGTGGGGTGTTCCGGGCGCCCCTTCCCCCCTTCCCGGCCTTTCCCTGGTGTGTGTGTGTGTGCGTGGGCGTGTGGCCGTGCATTGTGCCCTGCTGCGGGACCGCTGTGTGAGCCGGCTGTCAGCCTGTTCTCGCTCTTCCCCCCTCCCTTCCCGTTTCCCTTGTGTGGGCGTTCCCTTGTGTGCCTTGTGGCTTCGTTTGCCCTCAGTCGGCCATGTCTGTGTCCCGCCCCTGCCCGGTGCCTTGTGGGGGTTTAGCGCCCGCCGGGGGTTCGGCTGCACGTCTGTTGTGCTGCCACGGGCCGTGATGGTGCGGCCCGGTTCCGGGCCGTGGTCCCGTTCCCGGCACGTCTGTTTGGGTCGTTTTCCAACCCCCGGGCGTGGTTGCGCTGTTCGCCCCCCCTGGTGGTTCGCTGTGGTGAACCGGCCGCCCGTAACGTCTGAAAGTACCCTTTGTCCCCACACTAGGAATAAGGACACAGACACAAAGGATATTGGGTAAAAGCTGGCCACAGCTGTATTTATTGAATCCAATCTTAATTAACCAGTTAAGAAAAACAAAACCAAATAACCAAATGTATCTACTCTAATACCTTAAAGAGCGGTGGATGAGATCAAAGCCCAATTAGCCTGAATTGAATTCTTTAAACATTCGCCTTGCGAAGTAAAACCAGTATTAGCCGATTAATCTCATTTCTATTATTACCGTGCCAATTAAATGCCAATTAAATTGTTCCCAATTAAGGTGATCGAATAACAAGGGGAGTGCCATATCAAATCATTATCCAATAAAAAATTTTCTTCACTCCCCGCTTTCAGTACCATAGAGTTCCCACCTTTTAGATTGGAGATGCCAGTCCAATCCCCTCCCCATGGATCACATTGATCTATTTCCGTGAAGGACAGATGTTGCACATTTTGGGACCACTTGGATTCTCCCCATACGCCCACAACATCTCCCCTTCCTTCCTGGGATCATCTGGGGTATCCATCTCTTAATTTGCTTCCCAGGCTCCACCATGCTGGATGATCCTGATCATCCTCCACTGTACCCAGGCTATAAAGCCCTTACCAATTTACTGTATGGTACTGAAAACTGTCACAGATTCAGCAGCTTCGCTTGCTTGAACAGCCCCCCAATTTAGCTATTTGACTACTTAATATCCAAAAAACTCCCTAAATTAATGTTTTGAGCATGATCTTTATATTACCAATATACAAATCCAAACCAATCTCAGATAGGTGAACCCCATCCTGCCAATATAGTTCAGGTTTGGTCCATTGAATTTCCGGGTGATTAAACAACAACCACCACCCCATGCGACCGTATCAACTTCCTAATTTTGACATTAACCTTTTTTCTGGCTTTATCGACTGCTCTTGGGTTAACAGTCCCAGGCCACCTGATTCTCTGCAACATTTCAGTGAACACCAGAGTGGCCTGAGGAAAAATCTCCCACAATCTGACCCAATCCATAATTGAAAGATCCAAACCAGATCCCCTGGAGAAATCATTCTCACCCAAATGGATCAAAATCAGATCAGGTGGAGGCCTTTCTAACCACCGCATGATCATTGGCATCAACTGGGTCCACAGCATACCCCTCCGACCCTTCCAAACCACGACTGCTTTATCAGCCAAACCGATCTGTGTGCCCCAACTAGTTGTCCGAACCCTTTTCTGAGCCCAACGAATGAAACTTTTGCCCAAAATCAAATGACCTTTTTCTGATAATTCATCTGGCCTTAGAAAGGAACAAGGGAAAAAGAAAAAAACGTCACTCAACAGCCCTTTACGTATCTATAGCACCAGGAATGGGCACACATAAGTTCTAAAAAACCCAGAACGCCAGCGCCCAACCCTTTTGATTTCTCCATCAGTAAAACCAGCCACAGCAGCAGAAGATGCTACCCCAATCCTAAATGAATGGGATCTAAAACTCACTCCCGATAGCCCCAGTAAACACAAACAATGCCAAAAAACTGCAATAAATTGATAACGAGCTAACGGCTACCCCGACTGGTGCACGAATAATGATCCAGATGTGCCAGATCTGACCCTCAAATATTCCTCCATACATGCCATGGGACAAATGAGAGGCTTGGCAGACCTAGGCAGAGCAACCCTCGAGACCCTGCCTAACTGATCAGTCTTGGAAAGCCTGATGCACACCTCCAAACCTACTCCCCCCATGGTCACATCGCTGAGCTGTAATTCTAACCTAGAGCGGTCAGACCTGGCCTGCACCACCAATTCACTAACCCTTAGTGCGGCGAAAAAGGCTAAAACAAATGCCACCTTAAACAGACAAACTTCCCCAGCATCAACATAGACCTCACCAAGTTTCCCAACAATATCCGCCAGGACCTTTGGAGACAAAGAAACTCTGCTGTCAGCCCGCATCCGATCCTGCCTCCGCCAAGAGACAATAATCACCTTCAGCACCGGCATCCGCTGCGACTCCTGTACACCAAACATCTTTGACACAAAGGCCAATGCCGACCACTTTGCCGCTATCGTGCCGGTTACCAAACTTCTCTTGCGCAATTCCAAACCAAACTGAACCCGCTGCTGTATAGGCACCAGGAATACCACAGGCCATCCCTTACCATGAGCAAACAAACAGAATTCCTTGATCGTCCTCTCATACATGAACCATGTCGCCGGAGACACAGAACCCATGAACTGTGTCCATCAGCTCTAACTTCCAAGACTCCATAACTCCCTGGGCACGAAGTCCTGTTCCTTCCTCGCCTGGGGAGAAAGCTCCCAAAAACTCTGCATCTGTAAACGAGAGAGGGCATCAGCTATCTCGTTCTTCACTCCCGGGACATGCCTGGCACAAAACAGAATATTAAACTTCAGACAGCGCAGTACAAATACCCACACCAGCCGCATCACCCTCTCTAATCTTGAGGATAAAGAATTAACCACCTGCACCACGGTCATGTTATCGCACCAATAGATAACTTCCCTGTCCCTAAAACTGTCAACCCAAACATGCACCACAACTACAATTGGAAACAACTAAAAAAATGTTCGGTCTCTTAAAAAACCTGATGCATGCCACTGATCCGGCCACCTCTCTGAACACCAGGCACCCTGGAAATAAATCCCCAAGCCCACCACGCCAGCCACATCAGAGTGCACCTGCAGCTCTTCTTCCAACAGATACAGGTTACGCCACAGGCTAACCCTGTTGTGCGTCCTCAAGAACTCCAAACACACTTCCAGATATTCCCGCATCTTTTTCATCACTCTGATGTGGTGATGGAGAAGCAAGACCCTGGCCATACTGGCATATAATCGAGAGAGGAAAGCCCAACCCGGGGCAATAACCCAGCAAGCAAAATTCAGCTTACCCAGCAGGGATTGCAAAAACCTCAAAGTAACCTTACCAGCCATCATGCATGCTGTTATCTTGACCCACAAATCCTGAATCTTAGCTTGGGGTAACTGTGACAATTCCCTGACCGAGTCCACCTCTATGCCCAGGTAGGTTAGCACCTGAACAGGGCCCTTAGTCTTCTCCTCAGCCAAAGGGACACCCACTAACTCAGACACTTCACGGAATACACCCAACAAGTCGGCACACTGCCGTGACCCCGCCTTTCCGATAAACAAATAATCGTCAAGATAATGGGTCAGTGCAGTATGCAAGAAAATCCTTAGTAGAGCTGAAATCATAGGGTGGCAAAAGGATGTAGGTAGTGTGAGAGCCTCGCAACATCTTCGCTTGTATCTTAATTGGGCTCCCACTCAGGTATTTTGGTCCCAAAATACCTAGAATCCCCTATATCAGGGAGGGCCAAAGTTCAGATCTTCTATGCCCGTGTAAATGCAATGCACTCTTGGGTCACTGAGGGCAGGAAGTGGGGAGTTCTGTATTCTTAGCGTTTGTGCCCCTTTGATGAGGAATCTGTGGAATCTGTGTCCCACGTGTTGTTACACTGCCATCTTTACGACTCCATCAGGGAAAATTTCCTTGCGCCTTTCCTCCAGAAGTTACCGGGGAGATCGGACAAATCCTTGCCAACTTTATTACTAGACAGTATCGATCCACAGGTTATTAAAGATGTAGCTGCATTCCTTATGCAGGCTTTTCAATAGAGAGGAAATTGTCTAAAATTTGGGCCTATTTTGGGTAATGAATCCCCTTGATTCGGGCAATACGACTCCTTGGTTCTCTTCATGAACTAATTGACCCAGAGCACTCGATAATTAGTTTGGATATGCTTTTTGCTATAGCTGATTGGTTTTTATTATTTTTTAAAGGTTTTGCTTTATTAGCAAATTATATTTGTGTAGATTTATCAATTTATTTTGTAATACATGTTATATATGTTATGTCATGTTTGTTTGTGGGAAATGGTCAGGAGCGATGCAATAAACAATGATGATGATGATGATGATGATGATGATGATGATGATGATGATGAACTTGCATCCCGTACTGTGGGTAACCCTTTAACAATTCCCTGAGTACCCACCATCTAACTGGGGTTGGTATTTTTACTAACAACCTGCTGTCCTGCACCGCCACCAACACCTCCTCCATTTGGGAAGGGGTGCTTGCCCCTTTGACCCCCACCCCTCCCTCTCTGGCAGTTGGCCTTTACAATAACATGGCCACTATCAGCCCTAGCCACATCCTTCTCTTGGATGCATTCAAGCCACAAATCATGGTCTTTCACATCCCATCGCACATCCGGTGCAATGGCTGCATTTTGCCTGAAGGCCTCATCATATCTGAGCCACCCAAAACCCTCCTTCGTCAAATAGGCCCTCCTCACAATATCGAAATACTTCCATAGGGCTATCGCCCTCTCAGGAAACGCCTGCACGATTACCCCGGGATAAATGATAAACGCCGACTCCCAGTTCACCCAATTCCTATCAACCTTCCTTCGCTTTGCCTTTTCATACTCCCTAGGTTCCTGCCTCGTGTTAGGATCAGGGATAGGATCACAAAAGAGCAGGACAAATAAATCAATGTACTCCCGCTTCCAGATTTTTTTTCCATGTGGATTGCATCAAGTGCACCCCAATGGGTGCAGATACCCTGGCGTAACCACCTCTCAGGGGAGGGACCTTGCTCCCTGACTGTGCTGCCATCCCTGCATCCTCCAGATTGCTTGACAGCCCCCCCACTGGGCTGAACCTGAGCACTTCTCCCTGGTGCTACCTGACTTTGTCCATTACCCACATTCCCAGATTGACTCACAGCCGCAGTTCCCGCTGGTGGACACCACACATTGTCTACCCAGACCAAGTGGTTTGGATCCTGCTGCACACGCAGTTGACCCTGTCCAGCTTGCCCTGTTGTTGCAACTCCGCCCCCTTGGAGCTGTGTCGGCAACCCAACAGCCATTACTGTACTCTCCCCAGCCTGTGAGAATGATGCCTGGCTTGAGGCAGTCGGTGCCCGCACCACCCCCAGCTACTCTCACACAGCTGTGTCCATCTGGACCCGTCATTAACTCATCTACCTCCATCCAGATACTCACTGTCCCCCACTATTGGGGCATCTGCGCCGGTGAAACTTGTGCTGTTATGACAGGAGGCACACTCCCTTCCGCAGGCCGGCCTCCAGCCTCAATGAACACTGCAATCCTGGCGATCTGTTGTTCTATCCAGTCCACCTTCTGCACAAGCTGCTCCACTGCTGGGTTATTTGCACCAGTTCCTGCACCAGCTGCCGCAGGTTTCAGAGCAGCATGCTCACCAGACTGAGGTAAAACAAGGGCAGAATCACTCAAACCACCAGTCCCAGTTGCACACCGATTGGGCCCTTGCTTCGTCCTCCTCCTGCCAACTGCAGCTCGCCTGCCCATGATCCCATCCCACGCATCCATTCTGTATGCAAGGGACTGCAATAGTGCAATCCCTTGATCCTCCTGGCTCCTTAGCCCACCTGGAGCCTGCCTCGCCATTACAGCCTGTGTTGCCCTTGCAGCCCCACCAGACGGGGCCACGTCACAAAACTGTCTTGTAAAGAAGGTTCTTCAAGATGACTCCTAACATTCTAACAACTGGGTTGTGCATGCCCACCATATTCAAATAATAGTCCATGTGACGGTCTCGAGCTTGTCTAGTATAAAAAGCACTCTGGCCTTCAGAATGACAGTTCCTTCCAAACCTTTCTAGGAATATAAAAAAAATCCATGTGGGGCTAGAAGGGTGGGTGTTGCGAAAATGCTTGGAGTCATCCTGAAGAACTTTGTTTACAAGGTAGAAACCTTCTGTTCTTCTTCAAGTAGCTCCTCACAGGCTGTTTTTACATGGTTCTACTGGGTGGTGAGTGGTGAGTCCGTGGGGGTGCCAGTGCACGGACGGGGCATGCTCATGGATGCACACACATCCCCACTCACCCCCCACTCATCTGTACCCATGGAACAACTGGCGCCACCATTTCCCCTGGTTTCTCTGTGCATAGGAATGAAATGTGGGGGGGTGAGTGGGAATGCATATTAGGCTGGCGCATGTACTCCCACACTCCCACTCACTGTGGGCGCGCATGCCATGTCATTCACACAAGGTTCCTCCTCCCATGAACACGCAGAAATCTGCATGTTCATGGGTGGGAGAGGCCCATCTAAAAAGGGCCACATTCTCACAACTGTCTTACTTATACTATCTTAGGATGTAAAGCAATATCTATTCTATCTTGGAAAATATGAAAATATGGTTATGAAATTATTATGGCTGCTATTTCACTAACTCTTCTTAATGAAGTTATTGATAACAGGAAATACTGTCTTTAAACCTCCACCCCATAACCAGTTCATTTGTGCCCCCCCCCCCCATATAATCAATTTATGCTGCCCCGGAAGCAGAAATGAAATGGTTATGGATGGGGGGCAGTGTGAATTGATGATATGGAGTGCACGGGAGCAAATGAACTGCTTATGGGGGAGGGACAGCATGAATTGAATATGGGGGCACAACTGAACTGGTTATATATATGTCTCTTTTCATGGCATAATGTGCTTAATAGGCTGACTGCATTTTGGGTGTCTTGTGTGTTTGATAGAAGCGACCCCAGGCCCACCGAGCTTGGCAGTGCCTATAGGCCCACTGGCAGGACACAAAGAAACCTGGCTTGATGATCTGGCCGGTCCAACTTTGGCGGATCTTGTTCCAGCTCTAGCGGAGCTGGCCTCAGAGGTGGTGTTGGGCTCCCCCAGGACTTTGGTTCTGGGGGACTTCAGTGTCCACGCCGATGCCGGTCTTGTTGGGGCAGAGCGGGAGTTCATGGCCGGCATGGCAACCATGAACTCGTCCCAAGAAGTCATCTGCCCGACCCACGTGGGGGGACATACCCTCGACCGGATTTTCGGTTCTGGCCTTGAGGCAGGGGGTCCGGTTGTGGGGGAGGTTACAATGGTGCCCTTGTCATGGACGGACCATTATCTCCTTCAGGCCGGTCTTCTAGCGCACCCCCT
>QEPC01012413.1:685616-732263 GCA_003113815.1 Sphenodon punctatus
GGCCCGGACCTGGCCTTCCTCATCCATGCCTTCGTCACCTTGAGGCTCGACTACTGTAACGCGCTCTACGTGGGGCTTCCCTTGTTCCTGGTTTGGAGGCTGCAGCTGGTGCAGAATGATGCGGCTCGTCTTCTTACGGGGACGGGCCGCTGGGAGCATCTTGACTTCTTGGCCAGGGGCCCATTGCACTGTAGCTATGCCCCTGGTCTAGTGTGTGTGACTGATGAATTTAAATGAGTGTGTGAGGTGAGAGCATGTGTGTATATGCGTATTGGTGAATGTGTATATATGATTAATTTGAAATTATGACCTAACTGAAATTAAACTGTATACATTGCTCAACACATACAAGTATTGTTCAGTCACCATACCACACATATGCAGCTTAATTTCAGTTGTCATTTTTTAATTAATGAATAAGAATATTAAAATGTATAGGTTGGTCTGATATTTATTAAAGTTGCCTTAACATACCATTTATTGTCATGTTAACGTTTTAGTATAATTTATAATGCCGCCTTAACACGCTTCTTAAACCAAAGTTTTTTTGTCTTTTTAATAATGGTAATAAATAATTTCTCATCCACTAACATCCTAGTTACCAATCCACTCCACAGTTAAAACAATACAACCCTAAATCCTACTTCTGTGAATGAATAAAACTACTGATATAAAAACAAGCACAACGCCCCCAGGCCCCTATGGCCATTTAACAACTTCCTAATGACTGGCACCCCTCCACCATCTTGCTTTACTCTTTCATTTTGTTATATTTGGTACCCTGGTATTACACTGTCCTTTGGGTTTTTCTCATTCCAACATGTCTCTGAGATTCCCATTATAGTTTAGTGGATTGTGGGAATGCCATGAATGTACTATATCTTGATTTCAACAAAGCATTTGACAAAGTCCCAATGATATCCTTGTTGACAAGCTGGTAAAATGTGGGTATATGTTACTACCATTAGGTGGATTTACAGATGGTTGAGGAATCATACCTGAAGAGTACTCATCAATGGCTCCTCATCAATCTGGAGGGAGATATCGTACCACAGGGCTCTGTTCTGGTCTTGGTACTGTTCAACATCTTTATCGGTGACTTGGATGAAAGAGTACAGGGGATGCTTATCAAATTTGTAGATGACACAAAACTGGGAGAGATAGCAAACACCTTAGAATACAGAAATAAAATTCAAAATGATCTTGACAGGATGGAAAACTTTGCTTGAACTAACAAAATGAAATTCAACAGAGACAAATGGAAAGTTCTGTATTTAGGTAAGACAAATCAAATGCACAAGTATAGGATTGATAATACGTGGCTTGGCAGCAGTGTATGTGAAAAGGATGTAGGGGTTGTGGTTGATCACATACTGAACATGAGTCAGCAGTGTGATGTAGCTGCTAAAAAGGCTAATGCAATTTTAGACTGCATTAACAGAACTAGAGTATCCAAGTCAAGAGAAGTATTATTATTTCCACTCTATTCTGCGCTACTAAGACTTCATCTAGAGTACTGTACCACCTTTTAAGAAGAACATTGACAAATAGGAATGAGTTCAGAGGAGAGTGACAAAAATGGTATGGGGTCTGGAAACCAAAACCTATGAGGAAGGTTGAAGAAGCTGGATATGTTTAGCCTAGAGAAAAGAAGAATAAGGCTACTTTCTGATATTAAATTGGAGGAGCAGAAACTTACATATTCACCATCATGGCTGTGTAATTGTGAGGATTAGCACCTGTCAGAATGCCCTTTTATCATACGGGAACACCCGCCATTGTAAGGTCTACGTTTGGGGACCTGGTCATGCGCCTCAGGTCCTTGAGTGATAAAATGGGATTAGTTTATTCTAATGGATGCTAATCCCTGGAATTACAGAGCCATGGTGGTGATTGTGCAAGTCCCCATCCCTCCTCTGTATGGTTGAAAAGCAGCCTAAGAAGAGTCATTCTAGTGGTCTTCAAATATATGAAGGACTGTCACACAAAATATGGCAAAAGCATGTTGCCCCTGAGGGCAGGAATAGAAATAATAGGTTCAAATTACAAGAAAACAGATTATGGTTAAACATTAGGAAGAAATTCTCAACAGTAAGAGCTGTTTAACAGTGGCACAAATTGCCTAGGAAAGTGGTGGTTTCTCCTTCACTGCAGGTTTTCAAATAGAGGCTGGACGGCCATCTTGCAAGGATGCTGTAGCTGTGGATTTCCTTTACTGATCAGGGGGATAGACTAGATGATCTATGAGGTCCCTTTTAACTCAATGATTCTATGATTCGATTATATTTGTCTATTTATTTATTTATTGTTATTTTGATTCATTCATTTTAGTTACCCGGGTATTTCAGTTATTCCATTTCAGTATTTCAATTACAATTCCATTTCAGTATATCCAGTTCAGCAATTCCATTCCAGTTATTCCACTTCAGTATATCACTCTGATACTTTGCTTCCAGTACTTTTGTTCACTTTGTTTTGGTGCCATTGTGCAGCAATATGATGTCAATAGTGTGACTGTGCTATTAGTATTAGCACAGTACCATCATTGCACACCCCTGTTGTGGAATGATATTGAAATGATGTGAATGACAGTACAGGAAAAAAAATATGTTGAAGTAATCAAAAAAACTTAGTGACCAAACTGAAACAATCGAAATTTCCCTTCCCCCACCAAAGCATGTTGATGGTGGGAGATTGTCACCACTGCCTTTAAGAAAGAGAGGAGTTCACATAAGGCAGGGGTGGTGGTGGTGGGTGTCCTCCCCCCACTTTCTGGGATTGGCCATGAGGGCAGAGGGGGGAAATATCTTTCAGAGCAGGAAAGGGCCAGCATTGCTTTAGCTGGGTAGAAAACAGTTTTGGGTAGAAAATTGAGGGGTGGAGATTTATTGTCAAGGTTCAATAAGACATGGCTGCAGGGAGAGTAGCCAGGCACTGGGGTTTGTGCTCAGGACCAGAAAGAAGGTCCGGAGCAAGGAGCAAACAGTGGGAGTGGTGAGACCAGAGAGGAGCAGAGGGCTGATTCACCAAGAGCAGCGGCTGTGGGGACAGAGGCATTAGAAGCTCTTAGGGCGCTTATAGACAAGACAAAAAAGGCGGCTGATCCTTTGATCAGCCGCCTTTCTTTGCGCTCGTCTAAAGACTGAGGCAGGATCTTACCCCGCGTCTGAGGGGGCAGGCGATCCTGCCCCCTCAGATGCAGATCCCTGAAGTGCCGGCTTCACGCTGCACTTCCGGGTTCCCTGGGCTTGTGCGCATGCACGGAAGGGTGCGCTTGTGCACAAAGACTCTGCACCGTGTCTGTACAGCAGACACGGCATACAGAGAAAAGCGGTGGGGGATTCCGGCATTTAACGATCCCGCTTCTAAGCGGGATCATCTATAAATGCCCTTAGAAGCCTCCTGGCATGCAGTGAGTACCTCTCCCCCCTCCCGTGAATATCTAGGGGCTGTCGGGGCCCTGTGGGCATGAACAGATTGCGGGAGGTTTTCTTCAGGAAGAAGCTTGTTGCACACACACACACACACACACCTCTCATTTAGCTCAGAGGGAAAGTTGACTTGAAGGGGCCTAGCCATTGTTCTAGACTCATCCCTGGCTCCCTCTCACTCTTCCTCAGTTGGGAAGAGAGAGAGAGCTAGGGATATCATTTTGAAAAACTCCTCCCCAAGGGTTCATGTGATTGCCTTATTGATTGAACTGGCTAAATAATGGGTGTTTTTACACACTCATTTCTCCTGCATGTTTACTGTTACATCCTGAACTTTCTCTAAGTCTAAATCACTCACCCAGATCTTAAACATCTGGCTCTTTGAACTTCTGCGTAGAACGTCTCCCAGAACTTTTGTGTGTAAAAAGTTCTCCTGGTAAACTGCTTTGCTCCAGGCAGCTGTGGTCACTTGGTTTTCATGGCAGCCTCTCACGTCTACAGCTGCAGCTACTTTAGGCTACCTCAGGGCAGTGTTTGTGTGAAGAATGCATCCAGGAACTGCCTCAGAGCAGTGCAGTGTGTGGATGAAGAATGCATCCAGAACGTACTTGTGGACTTCTAAACCCAGAAGATTAAAAGACCAGCACTTTAAAGTGTGTGTAAAAATGCTCAATGTCTGTCAGCCACAGGGGACAGTATGAGGGTTTTTTTTACACAGACCAGCAACGGACAAGGGGTGTGTGGCAGCTGTGGGAGTTGGAGGACCTGTAATGTATGAAGGTGAACTTGGTGGGAGGCTGTCCAGACAACAATCTCCAGCAACTAGTAGGTGAGAAGCCCAACCACTGTAGGGCAGATATGTGGCGATTCTGGCATCACTTGCAGTCTAAGTATGGCAGGGCAAGTATATTGACATATTCTCCCTGATCTTCAGTGATCCCATCCCCAACCTGAATGAGATGGTGGATTTCAGGGAATTTCAAAGAGTTAAATGGAGGAAGTTAATTGAAATTGGATCATGTTACACATGAGTCAAAAAGACACACAATCACCTCACTCGGAAGGAGCACATAGAAAGAAGTGGTTGGACCCCGTGTGAAAGGAGAGAAAAATAGGTCAAGCTTGCCTCATAAAAATTCCCTTCAGAAGACCAGCCTTATGCAAAACATCCAGACTAAGAAAGAAACAGGAGGAGACGGTACTTAAATGATATGGAGCAATTGAAATACCAGGCATTTCCCCCTTTTGTGTAATCTGCAGAGATAGTATCCTCCTGCCTAGCACAGTACCGAAGTTAATGGTGTGCCTGTGACCCTTTCAGTGAAAGACCCCTCAAGATAAGGGGATACAAATGCACCTAATTCTCCTGCCCCTCCATCCGACATGATGTTTGCATCCCTACAGAATTGCGATGACTCAAAAACACCCTTCTGCCTATCTGAAAAGATCCCATCCAATGCCCATTGCGAGCCTTTGTCTAGCCATAGGCTCCCAAGCACCCACCCAGGAAGCTTCTTTCTAGTAACTGTTACCCTAAAACATCCTTCTCCCCTGTCTGGAAAGACCTCATTCAATGCCCATTAGGAGCCTTTGTCTAGTCCTAGGCTCTCAAGCACCCACTCAGGAAGTTTCTTTCTAGTGTCCAAATACCCATTGTGAGTTTCTGCGCAGCTTTGTCCCCTGGTCCCTACAATTGACCCAAGCTTCCCATTGTGGAGTTGAGTTGCTTTTGAACATGGAGATGCACGGGTCTCCTGTGTGAATCTGCTCCAAGGGTCTCCCAGGCCGGTCTGTCCCCCTCCCACTCCCAACTCATCACAGGATCACTGGGGCTCACTCGTCCTCTTCACAATAGGCAAGGAGATGTAAACCATTTTTCCACCTCTTTCTCTCTCTCTCTCTCTCTCTCTCTCCCCCCCTCTGCTTCAAAATCAGGCTTGGAACTGCAGCACCCACTCTTCCCTGGAAGACTTCTTTGCCATACACCTAAACAATCTCACTTTCTCCCCCTTGTCTCTGACCTTGGGCAAATTAGCTTACTTTTTGTTCTCCATGACCTGGAGCTCCCCTCCACACTGCTTAATTTAACCCTGTAATCACCAGTCCAGACTAGGCAGTGCTGTTGGTATATGTCTCACCGTACTGTCTCTTGTTAAGCCTTGATGAATAAACATCCCCTCTTTCTTTAGAATATTCTTTGTTTCTGGCACGTCTTTCTTGGGAGAATAGGGTGGTCCAATGAGTTGTACTGTGCCATCACCTCAGACTGAATCCATAACACATGGGGACCCTAGGTGACTGAAAAAGGCTAATTTCCTAAATTTTGATTTTGTGCCTGGGCACTGGGACCTTTCCACTCTGGGACCCATGTGTTCAAGTGTGGATGAAGGGTCACATTATAACAATCAACTGGGAATATACCTTCAATATACTAGTTGTGTGGTGGCAATGTAGGCATACCCCATCAAGGACAATGGCACTCTGGAAGTATTTCAATATAGGACGCAGAGTCTACTTATTGGGGAGGGTTTGGTTGACTTCCTTATGAAGCTTTCCACCATCAGGTGGACATTACCCCAGGAATCCAGTGGGAGGTACATGCACATGACCTATGGTTAGCATGAATGCAGGACAAGGAAATACTGTGTTCATATAGTGGGCATGTGATCGTGAAAGGGGATGGATTAGCAAAAGATGTGCTGTAACCTAAATCAAGTATACAGGGTCCCCAGTCCTTGGCCTATTGGGATTTCAATGACAGGGCCTGTTATTTTTTCACAAATTGCAGATTTTACCACACCTGCCTGCAGTGCTGCGTTCCCATGCAATCTTCAACTGCACCAAGAGGTGAGGTTATGCATGAAAGGGCAGGTGTGAATTCAACCAGGGCCATAAAAAAGCAGGAGGTGGCAATGTCCCCTTGGCCAATGTGGGAAAGGGTGCCAACCAGTCAGGAGAGAGGTAATGGAGGAAATGCTGTTGGATTATCCAGACAAAGATGGTGGTGATTATGCTATTGCAGGTTTCTGTTGGGGTTTTAGGATTCTGTTTACAGGCTTGAGGAAGCATCAAATGGCACCCAATATGAATTCATTTTTTGATTTGGAGGAGGTAGTGAAGAATAAGATCAGGAAGGAAGTGGTAGAGGGCAGGGTGGCAGGCCCCAATGATACCCTCCCAACTGAACACCTTAGAGCCTCCCCATTAGGAGTGGTCTCAAAGAAGGCTCCAGGGAAGTATCGGCTGATACATCACCTGTCATACATTCACAAGGCATCAGTAACCTGCTGAGTTATGCTCGGTCCAATATGCCTCCTTTCACAGGGTTGTGAAAATGGTCAGGTCCTGTGGCAAAGGGGCCATGATGGTAAAGAGTGACATAACATCAGCATTTCACTTGCTCCCAGATTTTGACCTATTGGATTTTGCTTTTTGTGGCAAGTGTAATTTTGATATGGTGATGCCAATGGGTTGTTCCATCTCTTGCACTGCATTTGAAAAGTTTAGCTCCACCTTCAAGAGGGTGGTATGTACACTTACCAGGATGAATCATGTGACTCATTATTTTGATGATTATTTGTTTTCGGGTAGGGCAGGTACCCAGTAATGTGTGGCACACCTTCAGGAGATTTGTGATTTTGTTAATCAGATTGGAGTACCTCTCAATGAGGAAAAGATGGAAGGTCCCAACTCGGCTTGGGAATCGAGCTTAGCAAAGATTTGGAAGTATCACAGTTACTTAGGGAGATGCTGGAGGCACTCCAAAGTGAAATTAATAGGTGCATGATGGCAAAAATTGTTACACCATGGTAGTTTCAGTCCCTGCTAGGTAGTCTGAATTTCACTTGCGAAGTGATTGCATCAAGAAGGGTCTTTTTGTCCCATTTGTACACCAGAACGGCTGGCATATCAGCCCCTCCCCACCATGAGATGAAAGAGGTGACCCATGAGATGAAAGAGGATTTAGCAGTGTGGGATACATTCCTTAGGGTCCATAATGATGTTAATATTTGGAGAGACATGCTTTTACTCGAGGCAGAAATGCAAGTCCATTCACACATTGCATGAGGCATTGGTTTAGAGAAATATTTCAGGGGTAGATTGTGCCCTTTTTAAGAATGGCGCCCACAGGGCTGAGCAGTTCTTCTGAGCATGCCATTTTTGAAAAGGACACATACGACTGAGTATGTTCAGAAGAGCTGCTCAGCCCTGCAGCCACCTCCTTTGAAAAGGGCACGCAGAGCTGAGCAGCGCCCTGAGAATGCTCCAGCTGTGGTTTTTTTCTTCTTCTAAACTGAAGACCAGGGAAAGAGACTAGCATGGCATAGAGCACTGCGGGTGTGGGGTAGGGGGGGAGGGTCAGGACCTCCCTGTATGGTAAGCACACTCCTGTTCTACCCCCACTAGGATCTAAACCACTTCCCCTGTTACTGCCCAAACTTTCCATTCTCCACCAGGTGGGGATGCTGAGCGGGGGCTGGAGGCACTCAGAGGCTTGTCTTTGCCCCCTGCTTACTTCTGGTCCCCGTGCCAACCCCCCAACCCTCCTCCCCACCTGGTCCCCTCAAATTCTCGCTGGCTCTCTATGAGAAGAGGGGGGTTTCTTGGTTCAGCTTAAGGTGAGATGGAACCACCCCCCTTTTCATCGAGAACTGTCAAAACAATTCAGCTGAGTTTCAGACCTAGATTGGGCAGATTCTTTCCCCATTCCCCTGCAGCAAATTATACACTATGGGTTGCACCTCCACAAAAGGGAACTTGAACCAGGTACAATATTGGCAAGGTTGTCATGTATCCTGTATATAGGCATATATTTTTGGCCATTTGTGTTTCAATATATTGGAAATCAAAATTAGCCTCTCTTTATGATGACTTCCTAATGAGCTGTCCTATAGTGACCTTTCTACTGAACTCTTGACCAGATACCGGAATATCAGCCTTTATACCAGAATAGAAGATACAATCAAGTCTGTCTCTTAAAGAAATCAACATTTTCTGTTGACCAGTCTCAAGATACATGACTCCCTGGCAGGGCAGGAAAATGCCTTGTTTGTTTGCAGTTGACTCATTGTTAATCCTATCTTAGATGATAGACACCTGTATCAACAGGCTTCTTACTATGTATTTTAAGAAAACCCTCCCTGTCAGCAGTCTTGACCTGATGTCATCTAAACTGATTCCAAGCATGTTTTTCTCTATAAGAAGGGAGAGGGGAAATGGATTTTTCAGAAACAGTTCCTTCTATGGAGCTTTTCTCATATCCATCTGGCAAAATGGGGCAAAGGACTGGGTAATATAGCCTATATGATGCATTGAGTCAACCATAGCAATAATACTTAGAGCATATATTATATTTTATAGATGTTAAGATTTTGAATTTGGAATAAGAACTGTTCTTTGAACAGACATGTCTTTCTAAGTCATGTACTTTTAACTGACACTGTTTCTTTTGTACTATGTCTTTAAACTATTGCTTCATATTTTTATAATATCCTTAAGTCTCATAGCTTCATTTATACAAATAAATTGTCTTTATGTTACTTAGCTGAGCTGGCTGGCCTATTAGCAAAGTGTAAACTGAGTTTCCACATATTGGAAAAGAGCGCCCTATATCCAGACCAGGTCATGTCAGACTTGGACCATTAAGTGCAAATTCCTTTTGACAAAACTGAGGCAAAATGCGACAAGGTGGTCAGCACCGCCATTTATATCAAGGGTAGCAGGTTACACAGAATCTGTTTAATCTCCCATACTGAAGGCCATGCTCAAGGTATGGCAAAGTCAGGCAGGAAAATCTGTAGATGCAAGACTGCCCATGTTACCACAATTATTAGTTTTTATGGTGGCTATACTGGGCAATGTTTATACATCGCTCGTGAAGGAGATATTATTTGGCATGCTGCTTAAAGTGGCATGGGGGGATGAAGGTAAGCAAACTGGTGGTGGGTTCATGTTTCAGTCACTCAGACTGGACTCTGCAAACGGTGGCTTTAACCATGGGGTTAAGGGCATTATGCAGTACATTTGATGGTCTTAAACTGACCAGAGATCTAGGGGGATACAGATAATCCTGCATGAATTTGGTGACCCACTCACCTGCCCAGTTGAGGCAATGGGTATTTTCAGAAGTTACGAGATCACAGTCAACCACAGTCAATTCCCTGTGGTGGTTGTGATCATGTAACGTCTGATGGGGGGAACAAATGTTCCCTCCCAGATGTTCACCAAGGTCAATCGCAGCGGGGAATCACATTCACCACGCGATCGGCTGAACCGGCGGGGCCAGCGGTGATCACTTGGTGAAGGCGATTCCCCGCCACAATGAACCGAGCCATCATGTCTTGCCGGCGGCCACAGCCCAGAATCCCCACAGGGATTCCGGCCCGTGGTCAATTCGGGTGGGCGCTGTGGCCGCATTGGCCGTGGCACCTGCCCGTCTCCCCAGAGGGCTGGCGGCAGGGGAGCATGGGGGGTGGGGCCATGCGGCAGCACATTGCATTGCGCGGCCCCGCCCCCTTCCCGATTCCCTGCCGGGAGCCCCCAGCACGTCTGTTGGGCCATGACGTGGTGGCCCCGGTGGGGGATCAACAGATTGGTTCTATGACGGGGTCAATTGGCCCCGTCATGTCTGAAAATACCCAATGAAAAGATATTTGGCTATATATCCCGAGATGGGAAGTCCTTTATTTTTTTCATGTATTGGGCCATCCACTCACCAGGTATCAATTTATTGTGGTCATGAGGTACTGCCTACATGGCTTGGGGCTGCCAGAGGGTTTATTTGGGTCCCACTCATTTCAGATAGGTGAAGCTTCACTAGCTGCAGTGACTGTTTATGGGGGCAGTGGGTCTATGGAATTTGGGGGCCCTCTGTTCATATATCCACCATTTACTGCTTTACTAGAGGTGTGCACCAGGGGCCCATGTTGTTTTTGTTTTCATTTTTTCATTTTTGTTATTTAAATCTGCTGTTCTTGTTTTCAAAAATATTGAATTGTTGTTTTCATTTTTGCTTTCCATTGGTTTCAATAGAAAACACATTTTCAGCTGTAGCTCCCCCCCCCCCAAATATATTTGGCTGAAACATGGAAGGGGTGTACCTACAATGGAAGGCACCAAGGGTACCAAATTACAAAAATATTGAATAAAGAAATCCAATTTTCTATGCAGTTGAATTATATTATTTTGCAAACCTCTTCATATACATTCCTAGCTGTAACCTCTTTGCCTCACATTTAATGTAGATGAAACTTGGCATGTTTATACCCCTTCCTATATTTACTATCTCTGCCAAATTTCAGAAGGATTGGATAAAGAGTCCTGGTGGTATAAGCAATTAATTCATAAAAGTATGTCTGACATGCACACCCCTATGGTTTACTATTTACATGCCATCTAGCCCAGCATCCTGTCTCTGGCCAATCATGGTGGCTTGGGAGAAGCACCCAACAGGTCACAATGGAGGATCCATGTTGTTTCCCCCAAGCTCCTGTCATGGTGTACAAGGTTTGATTTGAGGCAACTAACATATCTGGTTTCATCATTCGTGGAGCAAGGAAGGATGGATCATGAGGCTGATCTTGGGGGAGCTTCATCTACTGGGCAGCAGACACAGTCAAATGTACCAGCTGGAGCTTTTAACTGGGGTTAAGCTCCAGGATAGAAATATTCTGGAGGGGATAAATGGGCTTGTTCTGGGTTTAACTCATGCCTATGGTTTTGCAGTTGGAAGTGAGAGATGAGTCAAATATAATAGTTTTATATTTGGGTGAGAATTAATTTTGCAGGTGCACTGGCCTGGAACTGTCCACTATGATCAGACAGGATGAGGAATGGTTATAATAAATTTTCCCAGGAGTCATCTTGGTCTTTACCCCACTTTTACAAAAGCGGGTATGGAGGGTAGCAGTGTATCTGCACTGGGTGGACAGAGCACATAAAGGGATAAATAGGAAGGTCAAAAGATTAATTGACACCAGGGCGGGGATGGGGTGGGGGCATATGGTTACAACAGCAAGCTATTAACTGTCTGAAGTCTGAACTGTTTCGTTAGGATAGGAGCAATTGGGGATGGACTTGTACTTGAGTGTATAAATGAATGCTTAGACAATCTGGTTTATTGGAAGTCTGGGAGAGAGGGATTCTTCAGGGGTGAGCATGCCAACTATGTGCTGGCTGCTCTGGTGGTGGTAGTCCAGTGCCAAGGGAAAAAGAGAACTCACAAAATGGAATTGGAATAAGGAAACGAATGGGACTCAAATGGTTGGGGCACCTCCTTATGAGGTGAGAGAAGGGTGAACCAATCATGGGATATGCAACCCACAGTCTGGCCCAACCCTCGGGGCTGGCGGGGACTGTGATACTAGGCAAAATACATGTTATCCCTAATTGGCCATTAACCATCACTCTTTCCTCAGGACCCCAACATAGGGTATTTTCAGATGTTACAAGATCACGCTCAACCACAGTGAACCACGCTCAGTCCCGCAGCGGGGCCAATGCTCCCTGAACGTCTGTTTGGCGGCCGCCAGATGTTCACCACGGCCAATACCCACATGGGGTCAATTTCAACCATGCTTCCGGGGCTCCCCGCCGGACAATCTCTGGAAGCGTGGTCAAAAAGATCCCCATCGGGAAGCAACAAAAAGTAACGTCTGGATGGCAATTACCCAGCTGGGGACAAAGCATGCAGCATTGCTGCCAGGCAACCAGCAACAATGCAGCCACCGGAGGGAGATTTAAAGGGAACCCTGCACCAGGGAAGCATGGCGGGATGGAGCGAGGAGGGAGGTGGAAGAGAGCGGTGGGAGAGAAAGTGAGAGTGGAGGAGGAGGAGGCAGTGGCAGCGGTGGATGGAGTGCAAGAGGGGGAGGGGGAGGTGGGGGTCATGCTGAGGATGGAGGAGGCGGAGGGACAACACCCGGTGCAGCTGGGACAGGATGCCCCGGGGACAGCAGCCGGACCGGGGGAGGAGGCACCCCAGAAATGGGTAAGGGGAAACAAGGGGAAGGGAAAAGGGGGCACAGGGACACCAAGGGGGGCATGGGCCCAGCCCGGACTCCCAGCAGGGAGGAGGGGGAAGGGGGCACCCCACGAGAGGGGCCAGACTTGCACCCAACTGTAACCCCACCCCCCACCCCCTGTGTCCCACAGACATGGAAAAGGGCCCGGGTGGACGAGCCCCCGGAGGACACCAGCCCAGGAGGAGGAGGAGGAGGAGGAGGAGGAGGAGGAGGAGGAGGACCCACAGGGGAGATGAGGGAGGAAGCCCTACCACAGAGGGGGCCAGTGGGGGCTGCAGGAGACTTCAAATCCTGGGCACAAATCCTGCCATCACGGCCCCCTAGTCTACCAGCTGGATCATTCTGTCCAAGAGCACACCTCCACAGCCTCGCACACATCCCGGAGTATACAGGCAATGGTGCTGAGGGCTACCCTGAAGTGCTGGGACACGGACCGGCAGGAGTCTGGTGTTGCCAGGGCCCATACCCCTATTGACACCCACTGGATTATGGGGATGGGGGTCCTCATTGGGGTGTGCTGTTGCTCCAGCCAGGGCGTAAGGAGCTCAGCGAACCGGAGCAGGGTGAGCTTGTCCAGCCCTCCAGGCTGCCTCATCCCACTCGGCCAGCCCCCTGGCCCACCAACCCTGTGCCCACTCAGCGACCCATATACGCCTCTCAATGGGCATAGCAAGCAGGGCTGCCCGTTGCATGGTCTCCCTCCCCCACAGGAGGCGTCCATCCGCCTCGCTGAGCACCACGGGCCGGGTTCATCCCCAGCTCACAGCCTGCCAGTCTGCCCTGGAGAGTCTCTGCGACCTGAGTCAGGCGAGGGCTCTCGTGCAGCCATGGTGGCCCGTGCAGGCCCTTGCAGCCCTCCAGGCCAGGGTAACCCGCAGATGGGCACTCAGCTGCAGCTCCGCGATATGAAGGCACAGCTGCTTGGTGTAGTCGCGGTACCACTCGGCTGCAAATGTGAGGAACATCCAGTAGGTGGCTGCCCCGTCCCACTCCATGGTGGTGGTGGCCCCAGGGGTTGGGGGACATTTATGATGGTCCTCTTATGGCCGGGTGGACTGGGGCCGAGATCCCAGCCAGGCGGGCCCCCCAATGCGATGCAGGTGTCCGTGGGTGTGCGGTTGGGTGTACCTGATGCCAGCGCATGGGGCCTCACGCCTGCACAGGCATGCGGGGCTGTGCGCTCCATGTGCAGCTGCATGCCATCATCTATCACCACCACCCCCTCCCTGTTTGCTACACCGTGGCCTTGGAGCCCTGATTAGCCATTCTGTGTGTGCTATTGTGTTCTGCAGCTGTACCGGGTCCACACCCCATGCCTTGCTCTGTTGTGCTACAATGTTGTGGCCCGTGACCACCTGACCTGTCCTTGGAACCCCTCGGAGCCCCCCCAAGCCCTGGAGGGTATGTGTGCCCCCCTGTCCATGGTGTTATTTTCCCTGTCTAGCTGAACCATGGCTGGTTGTGCATCTACCAGGCTCCCGCTTCCCGGCCCCCATGGGGCCCCGCATAGCTGAACCTTTCGCGAGACCATGGCCCTGTGTGACCTGTGGCATACCCCGGCTGTGCAACTGCTCCTGGGCTGCCGGGACAGCCATTTGGGTGCTTATGCAAGCCTGAGCTTAGGCCTTCACTACTTCAGTTACGAGGCGAGCGCTCGTGATTGCTGGCTGCATGCAGAGACCCTGGGGCTGGTTCCCTTTCCCGATGGGCACATCCCGGAGATGAGGTGTTCTCATGTGGCTTGGTCCGTGGCTGAGCCCATGTCTGCACTTCTGTCTGCAGCCTGGCTGCCTACATGCTCTGCCTTGCGGAGGGGGGCCCTGCCTTGACCGTGTCCTACTTTGGCTGTGTTCACGGGGCCCGTGGGTACCGCGGCGGAGCTGTCAGTGCTGTCAGACGTGTGGTCCCATTCTGATGTGCAGTTGGGGATGTCTATGCAGGATCCCTTTAAAGTCTACTACCTGATCACCCACGACATGTCCTTGTTGAGGTAATGCCGGGCATGATCCATTGGCCCCACTTGGCTCACCGCATGGGGCACCCGACCCCTGGACCCGTGGTGGTCCCCAGCAGCTGACTGTGAGTCCCGGTGTGCCTCCTGGCCCCCTGGTGGCCTGCACCCATGTGGGCTCCCACCCCTGCCCAAGGGGCTGGTCTCTGCTGGCTGCTCCCTCCCTTATGACTCTGCCGTGCTACTGTGATGCCTGCTTCCCGGGGTGCTGATGCCCCTGCCTGTGGCCCCAGGTCCCCTCCAGGCCCTGATCCATGGTCTGGCTCCACACCTGGGGTTCCCCTCCGTGGTTGCCTTCCCTGGTGCCTGGGTCCGGCGCTCTGCATGGCCTCAGCGACCCGCCTGTGTCCAGTGGACTGTCCCCACCCGCCAGTGCTGCCACCTGCTGCCAAGCCCCCCCCCCTTGGGTGCCTGTGTGACCTTGGGGTTCTGGGGCCCCTGGACTTCCCCTTGCTCCTTCCTTTGGGGGGGGTGTGTCCTTGGACCTGCAGCACTGCACCGGCTCTTCTGCCTTCCCTCCATTGGCCCCTCTCTGGGTGTGGGGTCTACGTGTGCCTGCTGGACTGTTCCTGGCCAGCTCGCTGTGCATTGCGGGCCCCCGCTGTGCCTTGGTCCCGAGATACTGGGTCCCCCCGTTCCGGGATTGCCTGTGTTGCTGTGGGGGTGCCCGTGCGGCCAGTTCTGCTTTGGGGGTTGTGGTTGCCTGTGTCCTGCCCTGCCCCTTTGCAGTTTCCCCCCCTCTTCCCTGTCCCCCGCCCCCCGTTCCCATTGTGCCTTGTGTGTTGTCCGGGCACCCGTATCACCCTTCCCTTCCTTTCCTTTCTGTGTGTATGTGTGTGTGTGCGTGTGCGTGTGTGTGTGTGTGTGTGTGTGTGTGTGTGCCTGGGTGTGTGCTTGTGCTGTGTGTTCTACTGTGCCCCCGCTGTCTGTGTGCCTGTGGTGTGTGGAACCTGTCCGGCTCTTCTCCCTCTCCCCCCTCCCTTCCCATTTCCCTTGTGTGGACATTCCCTTGCGTGCCTTTTGACTTCGTTTGCCCTCAGGCGGCCATGTCTGTGTCCCACCCTTGCCCGGTGGTTTCTGGTTTTTTTTAACATGGCCGGGAATCAATGTCATGTCTGTTGCACCGCCTCGGCCCGTGATCTTCCGGCCCTATTCCCTGCTGTGGTCCCGGTCCCATCACATCTGTTTGCGGATTTTATTCGCCCCAGGGGGTGGTTGTTCGGTTCACCCCCATCGGGAATCCACTGTGGTGAACAGTCATGTCTGAAGTCCCCCTCAGGGGGTTGGAGGGATGGAATGCAAATAGACTGGAGATTCCATTTGGGATCAGTGACCTGAGGCAGTGGACAGGTTATCTGGAGGGGTGTGGTTATTGTTCTGGTTTGCTTTATTTACCCTCCCATGTTTTTACCCAGACTGTCAATTTATTGGTGAATACATTTCTTTCTTTTTATTTATTTAAATTTGTATGCCACCCTTCTCAGAGGCTCAGAGTTGCAGCCTGTATAAACCCAAATTATGGGTCCGTGGCCTCCTTCCGGGTGTAGGTGACAATGAAGATTTGGTGAACAAAGACAGAAGAAAATAGCATCTCTGCCTCCAGTTTGCTTAAACCAAAATTAATGGATCCAATTAGTCAAAAACTGAATTCATGCAAAGAATTTATTTCCACCCTATAAGATACGGTTTAAAATCTGAATATGCTGTAGTGTCAGTAAACAGAATCATTAAATAATTACAGCCCATACAATTGTCTTCATCTCACATTCCCTTTCCTTTTCAAACCTCTTTAAATGTGACTGAAGAGTGGAATGCATGATAGATAACTTGAGTATATCACCTCAAAAAGCTCATGGACGTTATGGAGGCTCACTTTCTGTTTGCTATTGGAACTAGACTTGTAATATGGACCTATCCCTCTCCAGAAAATAGCAATTCTTATAAACATGGGAAGTCCATTTAATGTATGACACTATCATTCTCAAAATACTACATGAGTGAGGTGCTAATAATCTTAAAACAAAACCTTAAAAGCTATGGCTCCATTAAAGACATTTGTGTTGAAGGTGCAGTTATAAACTTTACAACCTTGTGATTTGCTTTATATTGCCTTGTGGTGTTATGTTCAAAGTTGTTTATCTTCAAGTAAGACATCCGTATTTATTACCATTGTTTGTTGAAGTGGAGTAAGATAGGAGGAGAATTATCTTCTTGCCAGTCTTCCTTTACTATCTGGGGGACATCTCTCACTGACATATATGCTGTTTACCAAGGAAGACCTTGACACTAACACTACTCCTGTTTGAGATTAATAAGATGAGAGACAGAAGTGGGATACTTTGCATTGCTCAGTGGCCGATTTTCATGGAGTATGATGCTTAGCCAATTTCCCTTTCTTTGATGTCTGTCTTTATTCTTTTTATTAGCAGATTTTAAATGTGATTTCCAGTTTTAAAGGTTATATTTTAAAAGCAGTTAGTACTCTCTGAGTTGATCTATTACTCAAGACTTCTGCTTTCACTCACTTCTTAATTGAAGTGACCATAAAAAGCTCATATGATCTGTAAATCTCCTTTCATTGTATTCAATTATTTGAAATTACTGAAGCATTTATCCATTTATGAGAGCTTTAGTGATATAAAATCAAGTCGTCTTCAAAGGTTTTAACTGATTCAATAGCTTTTGCCATAACATCTGCAGTGATTTAACACCAAAGCACCTTAAAGTGTTATTGACTCACCTGTAAAAATTATTGTCCTTTTATTTATATATATATATATATATATATATATATATATATATATATATATATATAAATACTGCACACAAAGATCCATGTTTTCTCTTTTCTTGAGAATTTCATAACAACAAATGCTTTATTGTAGGGCATGTTTCATCATATACCTGCAAAGACATCTTCATACATGGAGGAGTGTATGATGGAATATACATGCAGAATAAAACATGAGTATATGAAGAAATATAGGGTGTATAAAGGGTGTTTTAGACAAGCACCTCTCCATTCACTACTCATCCAAAATTCACCCACTATACATGTTGCAGGGCCCTATGGGTTCCCTGCAACATGCATAATGGGCAGAAGATATGTGGGTAATAGGTGGAGAGGTGCTTGTCTAAAAGCACCCATACATGCAGATGAAACATACATGCATACATACATGATGAAACATATATACATGAATCCATGCCAATTTGGATTTACTATTTATAACTATAGCCCTCTTTTACACCACTTAGGACATTATCCTTCAACTAAAAATCATACTGTAAAACATCAAATGACAGACATTAGACCACAAGGTACAGCCCAAACAAGACATGCTACATGAAAAATAATGTGTAATCTCCATCTGTGTCTTTTGTCTGACAATATACCTGAGTCCACAATTGCATCAATACCAGAGACCTTTTGATATGTTGGCATTCCAAAGTCCATTAAATTATATGTATAAGAGGCACATTAATGGCTCCCTTTCTATGCATTAGACAAAGGCCCCTTTTACATGGGCATTATACGGTGCAGGGGAGTCGGTGTGCACCGTGGTCTGTATGTGGTGGGTGTATACGTATACGCACTCATCTATACCCACCTCCACCCATCAACACTAATGGAGCAACTACCTTCCTTGCCAATTGCTTCATGCATGGGGGATGGGTGGAGGTGGGGGTGCATGCATGTGTGCAGGAGCGCGTGCGCCTCCCCCCATCTACCACAGAGTTTACACAAGCAGCACCCACATATGAACACCCAGATTTTGGGGTGTTCATGCATGGGTGCTGCTGTGTAAAAAGGGTCAAAATGTTAGCAGAGTATTTCAGAAGACTAATTCAAAAACTTAGAAGAGAAAAAAGGAAAAGTTAACAAAATCAAAGAAAAAAAGTAAAATGAAATTTTACTCAATAAAAAAATAAAAAGCAATCAATAAAAACAATACAAAATAAAAGACAGGCTGCCTCCGAAGACTTCAGAAAGATTTAGTTTCACTCTTGGGTTTGTGCCAGCAGAACACTTTGAGGTTTAGGGTGTAAATCCTTTATGTACGTGCAGTGAAAACCTTTGTGATTTAGATTTTTAAAATGTGCTTTGTTTCAGATAGGAAATAAAAGAAACTACTGAACATATATCAGAGATGGCACTTTTTGGATGCTTAGAATGTTTTAAGTTTTTCTTTAAATGATCAAATTATATGTGTAGGTCACTTCATATGGAGCTGTTGTGCAATGAAATAAAATTTGCATTAACTTTCACACTGTTCTTGGAAGCAAAACTTGTTTTCTTCAGATAGGGCATGCTGAAGTCATATTTTCTTGTTCTTTGTGGAAAATTGCATAGGTTTTTAACTTCTACCTCAACGGTTGCCAGATAAGTGCCAGAAAGAACTTTGCTATGATGACTCAGCAACTGCATATCTGAAAGGACAGTCGTATAGTACTTCACTAAATTCCAGCTCCAAATTTGCAATGCCATAGAAGAGCTTGAATGTGATTACTGGGAATAAGAAGTATTATCTTTAAATCCCAAAACCATGAACAGGGCATGTTATATAAACTGCAAGGGGAAAAGAAATATTGTGAATGGTGGGTTCAATACTTGCTCTCGATTACACATGTGCAAAAATGGCCACCGGGGCTGTTTTCAGCATGCACAAGATGGCCACTGCCCTTAACCAAAATGACAGCGGCCAAAATGACATCACCACCATTCTGGTTAAGGGTAACAGCCATTTTGCCCATGTGCAATGCAGAGAAGGGAGTAGGCTGTGGTGAGGGATCCACAGCTGGCCAAGGCATATTACAGACTGGTTGAAATTAATCTGTAATGATCCTTTTTACAATTCAGGGTAGCCATTTTCTCACGGTCAAGAACTCTCCTCTTTGTTTTCCTCCTGATCATGGTGTTCATATCCCTATCGTCAGTAAAGAGATTTCCCATGCTACTTTTGACTTCTTCAGTTCCATACTAGTCATACTAATCTTGACACAATTTTGGGAAGGAAGTAGACCACAACAGGGTTACTGGGGCAGAAAGATGATATTTGTCAAGAGAAGGGGAATTTGGATGAGAAGTTTACTTCAACTGTTGAGTTTCCACCGCTTTAGTATAGCGTAGGGAAATGACTCAATTGGATTAATTTTAGGTCAGGAAATGCAATCTCTAAATGACCACACCATATTTATTTATTTATATTTATTGGCCGCCCCCTCATGGCTACGGCATCCCGGGGCAGCTCACAAGTTAAAACAATAATAAAATACATAAAACATCATCAATATAAATAATTAAAACTACCCCCACCCCTAAAAAAAGATTCCCCCCTCCCTAGCCTACCATCCCCCCCTCCCCTCCGAAGGCCTGGGCGAACAGCCAGGTCTTACAGGTTCGGCAAAAAGCCATCAGACCTGGGACCAGGTGAGCTTCCTCTGGGAGGGAGTTCCAGAGCCATGGCCTGGCCACCGAGTACTCCCTCTCCATGGGGCCCCCGTTTAACATGGGGGACCTCCAGGAAGGCGTCCCTGACAGACCGCAGGGGTCGCCCTGTGGCAGGGAATGTGAGGCGGTCCCCAAGGTATGAGGGGCCCAGACCATATAGGGCTTTATAAATCAACATCAGCACCTTGAATCTGTCTCGGTACGCTATAGACAGCCAGTGCAGAGTGCGGAGCACAGGTGTAATATGCTCTCGTCGCCTCATCCCTGTAAGAAGACAGGCCACTGCATTCTGCACCAGCTGCAGCCTCCAACCAGAACCAAGGGAAGCTCCACGTAGAGCGCATTGCAGTAGTCTAGCCTCGAGGTGATGAAGGCATGAATAAGAGTGGCCAGGTCGGGCCCGGAGATGTATGGGCATAGCCTCTGCACTAGATACAGATGGCAAAAGGTGGCTTTAGCCACAGCCTCCACCTGCCGATCCAGACGGAGGCCCAGATCCAAAACCACCCCCAGACCCTCCATAACCCCATGCTCCTCACCTACTGCATCCAACCCGGTGTCGAAATTACTCTGGATCTGAACGATTTTGTCTGCAAAGTAGGTGGCAAACTCCTCACAGCGGGTCTGGGACAAGTCCCCGTCCAGGCGGAGGTCGGTCGGACTGATCATACCCCGCATCACCTGGAACAGCCCCGGTTGTGCATGCTTCCTCAGAAGCATCCAGTGGTAGTCATTGTTGGAGACAGGATAGTGTGACAGATGTACTATTTGTCTGAACTACTGCTGAAAGGAAAATCGAATTGATTCTTGCAATAATTTTGCAGGAATTGAAAATTGCTGCTGAAATTTTGCAGCTTTTTTGAACCCCAATCGAGATCTTGGATGAAACTTAATTTATCAGTTACCAGAATTTACAATTTATTGTTTACGGTGTTTACCGGTTGCTGTGTGTTTTTGCCATTTATCGGTTGTATCTGTATTGCAATTTACCGTGTTCCATGTTTACCGGTTACTGTGATTTGCCATTTACCATGTTTACTGGTTATTGGTTTATTGGTTATTTGTTTGGGGTTTTTTGATTATTAGTTTTTGGTTTATTGGTTATTTGGTTATTGGTGTTTATTGGTTATTGGTTTTTTACCAGTATTGGTTATTGGTTACTTGTTTATTCGTTATTGGATTTGGCTCATAGGCAACCCAGTAAACAACAACCTGGTAAACTGTAACTTGGTAACCAGCAATCCTACAAAAAATGACAATCTGGTAAACTGTAACCAGTAATTCGAGAAAAAATTCTCAACCAAGAATTGTTGAGAGATGGAAATTTTCTTAGTTATCGTTTCTTGTTTAAAATGAGATGAGAATCGTGATTCTTGGTGATAACAGAGAAAAAGTCAAAACTGAGTTTCAGCCCTATTCAGACCTAAGTATGGCAATTTTTACTAGGGATGGGACTATCGGCAAATTATTGGTAATCGGTTTTATCGGTATCGGATTAATCTGATATCAGATTTATTGGAAACGGCATATCAGTTTTTTAACATTGCCAATTTTTCAGATCTTTAACATTGCAGCCATTTTTAAAATGGCCGCAATGTTAAAGATCTGAAAAATGTTAAATAAATGATATGCCGATACCGATATTATTGGTATTACCAGATTAATCTGATATCGCCAATTATTGGCATTATTGGATTAATACAATGCCGATAATCCCATCCCTAATTTTTACATCCCTATGTTTTAGTTTTAGAACTAGAGTTTATAATTTCTTGTAAAAAGAGCCACAAAAGCTTAAATTTTAGCTTTATTTCAGCCAATCCGTGTCATTAAAGAACACTCCTGACCTCTCCACCCTCTCAAGCTATCAACAGATCTTACCCCTCCCCTTCACTTCCAAGCCCCTAGAATGAGCTGATTGGTTGTGGGAGGCAGCAAGTATTGAGCAATCACAGAGTGCCATGAAACTGCTGGGGCCTACTTGTGTTGCTCATTGCCCAGCGATTCATCCAACTGAGCTGCTCGCCCCTCCCAACACAGGCACAGTTCGAGAGTTCAACCCTGTTTAGGGCTCTGAGATGTCTGCTTCATCCTCCCCTCTCCACATTTCCCCTCCAAAACCCAACTGCCACAGCACTAATAATAATGACAACAATAACGACATTGTCATTTTCATTTTTGTTTATGGTATTGTTATTCTCAGTTGTCTTTATCATTATCGTTATTCTTGTTTGTCATTTTCGTTATCGTTAATGTAATAATGAAAACGACATGCACACCCCTAGAACATGTCCAAAACTGAACTACTCTTCTTCCCAAACCCTTCTCTCCACTGATGTTGTCACTATCCATCCCATCCCCCATGCACATAACCTGGAATTCATCTTTAACTCTTCCCTTTTCTTAACATCTCATTCTCCTTTTCCTTTATAACTCGCATTCAGTCTGCCACATCACCTGGATAAAATCACTAAAATTTGGCCCTTCCTTACCACTTGCCTTACCAAGATTTTAGCCCATGCTCTAGTCACCTTTCATCTTGGCTACTGCAGTCTGCTTCTTACTGGCCTTCACCACTCTTACCTTGACTGTTTCACTTTTGTTTGATTCTGAGCTGCCAAGTTCATCCACCTTGCTTTTTTGATCATGTTCAACTCCTCTCCTTCCTTCTTCCCTGCTCCATTTCCCAATTTACGTCCAGCACAATCTCTTGTTCCATTTCCTATATCCCTTCTAGCATGGGGGGGTCATGGTGCTCCCACCTCATCATCCTCTCAGACACTTGCTCACCATCCTCCAATATGATGTCCGCTTCCTAAAATCAAAACCAATACATAATTCGTAACAGAAAGGATGATATTCAGGGGAGATCTTTAACATGGTGGCAGTCACAAAGAACAAAAAATGTCTGAGCCCATCCCTCCAATGGTTCTCAACAGCTGCCCTTTAGCAACTTCTGGAAGTCTCTTAAGGACTTGAGACATAGTATGTTTTCAGATGAGCAAGTCAAATGGGTGAGGGTGTCTATGACCACCTTGTGGCTCTGCCACAGAGCACCCACACATGGAATGTGTGAGGAGCCAAACAAACAGCCAGTTCCCATTGTGGCTACCCTGGCCACAGAGGCAGACACCACATATTTTCCCCTGGCGCAGGCCATGGATGAGGGAGAAATGCACCAGGATAGCCTTTGCAAGTGACGTATCTTGGGTGAGAGTGCTGGGAAACCTGGGACTCCTCAATGTTACTGGCCAGAGTCTGTGGCTTGCAAAGGGCACGTCCCCTGTCCACAGTGCCTATGAATGGTGGAGCTGTCTTCTGGCTTTCTGGCTGCTGCCGTTCATACAGACAGGGGCATTCATGCAGACAGGGGTCACATGGCTTGCCCTGAAAAGTGCAGTCTGGATTTCCCAACAGTGCTCTGTGAGTGGCTGAGAGTCAGTGCTCCATGACTTGTGGAAGTGCACATCCAGATGCTCCACCTTCAGATGGTTGGTCAAATTCATAGCTCCTGGGTGGCCATGTGGGGTAGCACCTCATCTGAAAACACACATAGACAACAGGAGGGTGTGGCTTAGGCACTAGCTGAGGGTAGTGCTGTAATTCGGTCATCAATTTTCCTCAGAACTCATTTCTGAAGACCTGCCTGAGAATTTGGGACTCATCCAAACCTTGGCCAAGCACAGAAAGGGTGGCCAGAGGACAGCAGGCAGACGGAATAGTGAAGTGGGGGCTGGGGGAGGGAGGGAATAGGTCAGCATGGGCCTGGGAAGGGGGAAATGGTGACTAAGCAGCCTAATGGGGTGTTCAGGGGTGGGGTACCTAAGGCGGTGGGGTCCTAGCAGGAGTTCAGGGGAGGGGTAATTACCCACCAGAGGGGATCCCGTGAAGTGTGGCCTCTTCCTGTGGTGGCTTAAAACACACACATACACATACACATACGGCATGCTCAGAAGACCCTAAATGGCCCCTTCTGAGCATGCTCAGACCTTTTCAAGATGGTTCTGACAGCATCAGCATGCTGTAGTCACCATCTTGGATGTGGCTAACCGTTTCTTCTGAGCATGCACAGAACATTTGAGCATGCCAAGAACTGACTGACCACATTCAATCTGGCACCCACAGTGTACTGATGCTGCCAGTGTCATTTTTGAAAGGTCTGAGAATGTTCAGAAGGGTCCATTCAGACCCTTCAGATCATGCCAAGTTTGTTTTTTGGTGGTGGTTTGTTTTAAAAAAAACTTACCAGCCCAGGAAGAGGCCAAACTTTTCAAGACCCTCTCTGGAGGTCATGTACCCTACCCCTGACCTTTGCTTGGCCTCCACCACCGACCACCTCTTCCCTGGCCCTTGCTGACCTATTCCTGCTTCCCCAGCCCTCCATCCCTCTCCCCACCTCCAGGACCTCCAAATATCAAGTATTCTCTGAGGGTCCAAGAACTGGCCTGAACACTTGGGAGCTGTCCAAGGACCCTTCGAAATACCTGTGAGTTGTTTTTTTTAAATAAGACCAGCCCTACCTGAGAGTGTCCCAGATATCCTTTCCCCCCACTCTTCGTCCCAGCCCCTGTAGTTCCTTTGAGTTATGAGTATATATTCTGGAAGAGACCCTAAATCATGAGAATATTAAAACAGTAGTTCCCAAAAAATTTCTAGCATTAACCCATTTTGAGACTTAAATAACATCTGGTACCAGACAGTAGGGGTGTGCAGTAGGAAGCCTTTTAAAACAATCATTGTTCATGCACAAAATGGCCACAGGACCATTTTGCCTATGTGAAGCCCTTTCCAAAAATGATGTTAGTCTGCACATGCAAAAAATGACCATTGTGCATGTACTGCCAGGCTTGTACCAAAATGGTACTGATGCTGTCAACGTCACTTTAGGCAAGGGCACACAAGTGCAGAACAGACCTGGCAGCCATTTTTTGCACGCAGTTTGTTTATTTTTTTTATTTTGGTAATGAACTTGGACACTTTTTTCTTTGTTTCAGACCATTTTCATTACCATGGCCTGTCGTTTTCATATTTTAAGTACTAAAATTAACAGTCCAGCATTCATTTTAGAAATTAAACAAAATGAAAATTAATTGCACACCCCTAACAGCAACAAAACATGCAAAGTGTATCTGATATCAATTGGAATCATGACCCCCATAACCTCAGAAGGGATAACCCAGAGCAAAATTTGTGACTCGCTGCCATAAAGCCTTATGGTCACTGAAACGACAAAGAAGTCAAGATGAAATTAATGAAGATTTTTAGGGGTCAGCCTGCCTATATGGTTCCAGTGGCATGATTGGATTTGGAGGTGAAACAAAGTGAAGATGTTTCATTTATGAATATTATTCCCATTTTCAGATAGCCATCTGAATATATCCATGCACAAAATTATTTTTTTCTCATTAAGTTTCCAGGCATTTCATTTTAGATATTTTGATATTTTTGTTTATTTCAGTCATCTAGTTGTCTGAATATCCAAACTGAAATGACTGAAATAACAAAAAAAAAAAGCAAACTGGAAAAAGTAAATGAATATCTGAAATGGGTAAATGAAGCAGAAATGACAAGTGTTTCACATCTGCTCTGTTGGACCCGATTAGAAGCACACAGATTCGACAACTGAAGAATTGTGACAGAACATGCAAAAATTATGGGATGACAGAGTTCAAGTTTCTTTGGGTATTTTCAGATGTGATGGTACCATGGGTGGTCACACTTTGACCTGCATGGCCACCGCAGTACCATTATGTCTGCAATGACATGCCAGATGTTTCCCCAGGCTATACCTGGGGTTTCCCAGGCTGTAACTTGGACCCATCCCTGGGGCACAGCCCAGGCTAAGCACTTCTGCGGCATGGGGAACCCATCTCTGGACCGGGGTAGAGTGGGTCGTCACATTTGATGGTCCATTCTACGTGACTCCAGTCTGGAACCAGGACTTTTCTGGATAGCCCCAGTGCCCTCAGGCCACCATGGGTATTTTCAGACGTTACGAGATCACGCTCAATCACGGTGAATCCCCACATGGTGATCATGATCACATAACGTCTGTTGGGGGGAACGGAAGTTTCCCCCCCAGATGTTCACCCCCGTGAATCATGGGGGGGTGGAATCACATTCCACATGCAAATGGAGGTCCTGGCTGGACCATCTCCATTTGCATGTTGAATGTGATTCCCCCCCGGTCAAGGGGACCGTAACGTCTGGCCCCCTACCATGACCCGGAATCAGCGGTGGGATTCCGGGCCGTGGTCAATGTAGGTGGGTGCTGTGGCCGCATTGGCTGCAGCACCACCTGTCTCCCAAGAGGGCGGGGGGCCTAGGGTGCGTGGAGGGGCAGGGCCATGCAGCCGCACGTTGTACCACACGGACCTTCCCCCCCCCCGGATTCCCTGCCGGGAGCTGCCACCACATCTGTTGGCCGTTACGTGTTGGCCCCGGTGGGGAATCATTAGGGTGTTTCCATGGCGGGGCGAATTGAGCCCCGTCATGCCTGAAAATGCCCCATGTCTGCCCATCAGGGAGGAGGACGGGCCGTGCTCAATAGTGCAGGGGGTAGGGCCATGCAGACCCACGTCCACACATCACCATGTTCTCTCCCCACACCCCTTCCTGGCCCAGACCCCGACATGTCTGTTTGGCAGTTAGGCCAGACCCTGCCTGGCCAGATCGGGCCTTCACCCCAGGCAGGATCAAAGCATGACAGCACCCTGTCTGAAAATACCCGTCACATTTTAAAAAAAATAATTTAATCTCATAAACATCTCCATCTTTATTTATTCACATTTTTCTTTCAGCAATGTCCATGGTGGATTTTTTTTAAATGAAGTTAGGGAAATTAATTGCTTTAGGCTGAAACTGCATGCACAAATCACATATTTATTGGTGAGTTGTAAATTCCTTAAAATAAAGAATAGTAATGGAAGTGCTAGAACTTAAACTTTATGATGTTATTAAAAGAAATAAAGTATATGAGAGTAAATTGATTAACTGTAGCAGTGTATAAATCTTTTAAATATGGGTAAATATTTATGCATGAAGACATAATGGATCTCGAAAATGCCTTTGATTCCATCAATAGGGAGCAGTTGTGGGTTAAGTTGAGTGTTATTGATCCCAGGCTCCTTTACCTGATTATCAAGCTACACATTGGGAATTCGCTTTAGGTTAGGTTAGCCTCAAGAGGATCCCTGTCAGCACCAATTGCAGTAGGAAGAGGAGTAAGGCAAGGGTGCCTCCTCACCCCTGTACTTTTCAATCTGTATTTTAATGTGGTGGTAAACTTTGTGAACTCCAAAGATACCCACGCTCCGTGGGTTGCCCAAAGGCCCCGCCCTAACTTGCTGTACGCAGATGACTCGGTACTCATCTCTCAAATGAGAATTGGCTTTAAGAGGCAACTGGCCCTTTTTAATGAGTACTGTGTAAGGGATGGGCTGGCGATTAATTACTTCAAATCAAAGTTTTTGGTGATAGGCCACGGACATAGTAGTTCGAATCAGCTATGGTCCATTGGAGGGCAAAAATTTGAACAGTTATGAAGGTTTAAATATCTGGGGGTTCCCTTTTCAACTAATTCCAGCTGGAAGGCGCACTTTGAGCTAGTTAAATCTAGAGCAAAAAAGACCTCAGCTGCTATCCTACAATTTTATTTTGGCCAGGGCGGGAAGCAGATAGTCCCTGTGTTATTCCTATTAAGGATCAAGCTGCTGGGTCAGGCTCTTTATGCAGCCCCGGTGTGGGGCTTAGACTTTTTTGATAACTTAGAGTCCATCCAGAATTCCTTTCTATCTGCGGTTCTGGGTGTTCTGCAGGGGCTGCCCCAGGTAATCTCCAGATTAGAAACTAGATCTACTTCAGTCAGAGTGATGGTGCTGCAACAATTATTTAACTACTGGGCCAAACTGATGTCATCCCTCCAGTCAGAGACCTCACGTTTAACTTTGGCATTGGATGCTGGGCTGCTGACTCCCTGCTTGCGGCAGGTCCAGTTCCAGTTACAATGGCTGGGGTATTCTCCAGAGGTCCTCTTCAGGATCGGTACATGGGCCTTTAAGAAACTAATGTCCCAGAGACTTAGGGATCAACTAGTCCAAACGGAGCAGGCCCTTTTGGCGGCCCAACAAGTGACCCCAGGGATAGTGTTCCTTGAGCCTCAGACCTTGCAATCCTCCTATCTTTTTGAGTGGCAAGACCACCCTAGATGTACAGCTTTCACCAGACTCCACACCAACACCTTCCCCTCTGCTTTGGTAGAGGGGAGATATAAGGGCACACCTCATGATAGTAGGATATGTCAGCTATGTGAGTCTGGAGAAGAAGACTCAGTGGCATATATCCTCTTGGACTGTCCCACCTTAGTGGGCCCCTGGTAAAGGTTTCTGGGAGACTCCCCCAAGTTATTTCAGAGGGGATCTAGAGGGAGAGTGCTGAAGAAAATGCTGAGCCCAAAGGACTCAAGTTTAACCAGAGCAGTGGCAAGTTTTGCTTATGCCACATTGGCTATAAGGTCTTCTATACTCAAGAGGCCCAAGGAGCAATGGTGGCCTGAGTTGATAAGACTAGGGTGTTTCCTAGACACGGTACAGGGTAATGGCTGAATCTTGGGATTGTTCTTGTTTTTTTTTCCATATCTCGAGTGTTATGGCTGGTCTCTCCCTGCGCCCTCAACAGTTGAAGGAAGGGCTGAGGTGGACTCTTTATTAGGTAGGAATTCTTGTACTGATTGTATATATTATTCTGTTTTGGTATGTGAGTTTAACTGATTGATTGTAACAGCCACCGGCTATACAATAAACTTATTATTATTATTATTATTATTATTATTATAGGTAAGCACCAACAACTTGAATTGGGCCCAGAAGACTATAGCCAGTGCAGAGCATGGAGCACTGGTGTAATGTGCTCATGGTGGCCTGTCCCTGTGAGGAGATGGGCTGCTACATTCTACACCAGCAGCACTGTCCAAACCATCACCATGAGTAGCCCGCATAGAGTGCGTTACAAGAGTCCAGTTTTGAGGTGATGAAAGCATGAATGATAGTGACCAGGTTGGAGTCTGAGATGTACGGCTGAAGCTGCCGCACCAGGCGTAACTGGGAAAATGCACTCCTCGCTACAGACACTAACTGGAGATCCAGTCGGAGCTGGGAATCGAAGAACACTCCCAGACTACGAACGTGAGGGATCAGCGGGGGACAAACCCCGTCAATGATGGGGGATGCTAACCCCACTGCCCTCCCCACTAGCATTACCTTCGTCTTGTTGGGATTCAGCTTCAGTCAACTTGCCCTCATCCAATCCCCCACATCCATTAGACACCGAATAAGTACCAAGACTGCCGGGTGTGGGTCAGATGAAAAAGAGAGGTAGTGTTGGGTTTCATCAGCATGTTGATGACACCAAACCCTCTCACCACCTTGCCCAGCAGCTGCATATACACGTTGAACAGGAGAAGGAACAGAATAGAATCTTGCAGGACTCCACACGAGAGGTCCTGGGGAGATGAAGAACAATCCTCAAGCACCACTCACTAAGTTCTCCCTGCCAGGAAGGAACAGAATCATTCAAGAACAATCCCACCCATCCCAGCTTGGTCCCGCAAGCGAAACACCACCATCTCATGTTCAATGGTATCAAAAGCAGTCAATAGATCTAACCAAATCAGCAGGGTCAAAGGACCATGGTGGAGGTCATCGACCAAAGCCACAAATGCAGTCTCAGTGCCATAACCAGGACAAAAGATGAACTGCAAGAGATCCAGAAAACCAATGCAGTCCAGATGCTCCTGAAGCAGCTGAGCCACTACCCGGTCAATAACGTTCCCTAAAAAGGGAAGGTTAGAGACTGGCCTATAGCAGGCAAGGGACTCAATGCCAAGTGATGGTTTCTTGAGCAGAGGCTGCACAACCACCTTTTTGAGGCAGCTCAACACTCTGCCCTCCCAAAAGGAAGCATTGACTACCCCCACCAGCAACAGCCCCAGTGTCTTCCTAACTGGCCTTAACCAGCCAGAATGGGCACGGGTCAAGTTCTCAATAAGTGGCTCTGACTGCCCCAAGAACATCCCTCGCATCAGTGGGTAACACCCACTGAAACTGATCCCACAAAACCGGACAGGATGGGGCTTCCATAATAGATGACAAGTGGGATATATAATGTCTTGCAATCATGAGTTAGCAAAATTATTAGCCTTTATCCACTTTTGTTAATGTACATGAGTAGTCCATTGCATAAAATTACTGGTATGCACAACTGTAGGTTAAGGATCATAGGACCAAATTACACTGGGTGTTAAACATGAATCAGGAAATAGGGCTGGGTTGCTTTTAGGGAAGGAAAGGATGGTTCTGGCGAGTTTGGTACTCTACAGAAAGGAATGTAGCACTCTTCTAACTGAAAATGGATCAACAGTTGCCTTCTCCAGTTCCTCTATTATAATATATTTATTTATTTATATTAATTATATTTTATATTAATATAGCACCAGCAATGTATCTGATGCTGATGCTGAAGATACCCACTCTTCACCAGTTCCCCTATCAGAAAACTAACTCATGACTTTGTCATCGGGCTGTGAAATTTGATTCATTTCTGTGAGGCTGCCCAAGATATTAACAGGACTGTAATCATACTTTGCTGACAACTCAAGCACTATAATGAAATATCAGGGAACCTTGTGAGTATCTATTCATGCTCTCTATCACCATGCTCACTGAAAAAGGCTTGAAGTTTGACTACTTCTGTGATTGTTGGTCAGTGTGATCGATAAAATATTTATTTACATTTACAAGTCAAGTGAGTTTGTTTGGGTTTGCTTACTCCATGTGCACTTCAAATTCCTGTACACAGTCTGTCCACTATTTTCTTAGCCATCCTGTTGTTCTCCATCTATCAGTATCCCATCCACTATATTTTGTTAACAAAAAACTACCTTCTCCAGCATATTTAGGGCATGTTCAATCCACATGGTCTCTACACTCAAAATTCCCATTGACCTCAACAGAAGTTTTATGCACAGAAGTCTGTTCAGAACTTTATCTGAGTGGAGTTCCCCGCCTCTGCCCATTGAGGAAGCCTAGCAACAGCAATTTAAAGCACTGGCTTTAAGGACCCAGCTGAAGCTTTCCAAGAGGTTTTGCACCTCTCAGACTGGGGGTGCTTTCGCACCTCTGTATTAAAAAGTAGAGCTTAGCCTGTTGCAGCTGTGGTGCAGTTAACAGTAAGGAAAGTGGAGCACTGGAACTTACCTCCAGTGAAGCTGTGCCGGACCGGACAGAATTGTGAAGGTCAGTATACCTCAGAGGGAGATTTAAAAGATGCAGCCCAGGCTTGCAAACCTTAAGGGGCCTGATGTGGTTCCTCCGCCTCAGTCAGTGCTGAAACCCAGAGAGCCTGCCAGCCCCAAACTCTTACTGGCGGTCAAGTATCTACAAGCTCATGGGCTTTGCCCCTAGGCAGGACACTGTGCTAGGTATTCCTGGGAGAGTTCAGGGTCACCAGAGGTGGGCTCCTTGATGTTGGACAGATCATGTCTCTATTCCTAGGGGCACAGGAGGCAGTGACCTGCCACACTGGTGAAGAATCTGGCCAACAGGATTGGAGAGTTAGAGAGTGAACTGGAGCCAGACAACAAGAGGCAGGATCATTTGGAGGAGCCCCAGATACTTATTGGTGAACTAGAATAACACTGGGTATTTTCAGACGTTACGAGATCACAGTGAACGACGGTGAATACCCACCTGTGGTCACTATGGCTCGAACATCTGTTTGGCGGCCGCCAGATGTTCGTCATGGTCAATACTGGCATGGGGTCAATTTGAACCACGCTTCCCGGGCTAGCCGGGGGAATGTCCCAGGAAGCGTGGTCAAAAAGATCCCCAGCAGGAACCAAGAAAAAGTAACGTCTTTCCGGTTGCTGCGGCCCGGGATCCCCAGCGGGATCCCGGGCCATGGCACATCCAGCCCGACGCGGCGGCAGCAGTGGCCCTGCCGCCCACCTGTCTCCCTAGAGGGCGGGCGGCGGGGTGCGTGGAGGGGGTGGGGCCGTGTGGCCACACGTTGAACCACACGACCCCGCCCCCTCCCAGGTTCCCCGCCGGGATCCCCCTGGCACGTCTGATATGGCGTGACGGGGTGACCCCGGCAGGGAACTAATGGGTTGTTTTCAGTACGGGGCCAAGCGGCCCCATAATGTCTGAAAATACCCACTGTTGCTCCCACAGTGGTGGGCACTCAGAGAGCAGGATCCCTCCCTGTTTCTGTGACTATTCCAGCTCCCCCTGCACAGCATGTTAGTGAGGATAAAATGGAGTCCAACAAGTTTTTTTATTGTAATGACAGAGGCTAGGCAATAGGCAGGCCTATAAGTCAGGGTCTTCAATGGTCCTCATCTACTCCCCCTTTTACAGGCCTAGTTTCCGGTTGTGCCATGTTCTCCAGGGGGCAGATCAGAGTCTTCAGCAGCCTGGTGCTGTGGCTGCAACACAGCAGGCAGGCTTTGGACACTCACAGTAGGTTGTGGGCTCTGTGATCCCTTATGTGGAGGCATCTTTGCCACTTGGAGAACATCTCCTCTAGTTTATGGGTGCGAAGATTTGGAAGGGAGAGTCTCATGATATTTTTGCTCTCCTTTTTAGGGAGAGATTGTATCTCTGATTGTAATGGAAAATCTGAAACAAAAAGGATCAGGAAAAGATTAAGAAGCCAAAGGCAGATCATACTACCTGCCTTGGGTACCATTCAGCCTTGTATTGCCCCAGGTGAAAGGTAAAGGTACCCCTGCCTATAAGACAACATCCCTTTCAGGGTCACCTCATGGTAAAGGCTCCAACTCCAGTTAAACTGGAAATTCTACAAAATGTATTGATTGGTTATCCTAAGCTGTGGGATGGAGAATATTTGATTTTAGACTTTAGAAATAGGTTTAGAATTCCATTCAAAGGGCCACATGTGCCGTTGTGGCCTCCCAATTTACTTTCGGTGAGAGGCTTGGAACAAGTAGCCCAGGCAAAAATTGCCAAGGATGTAGCAAAGGGCAGGGTGACTGGCCCTTTCACTGCACCAGTGTCAGGCTCCGAGGTACGGAGCCGTGGGGGAAACCAAGGAGGGACAAGGAAGGCCAGAATTACCAGATTCCAGGGGACGGAACTGGGGAGAGGGAAACAAAGAGGGGGGAATCTAGGCCTGGACACCGGGGGGAAAAGGGTGGCCCCAAGGCGACCCTCTGAAACCTCTCAGTCGCTCTCTTGCACCTGAGAGATTAGGTACTCAGCAGCGTTACCAGGCACCCTGGGCTAAGAAGGTACACGACTCATCATCGAGGTCAGGGTCCGGAGCCAAGGGAGGAACCCACCACAGGGATGTTGGTGGGGTAACCAATAGCCTGGAAGTAGGGGGGAAACTAAGCATAAGCTCACACGGAGCAGGGAGAAGGGACCAGGCATAAGCTCACATGGAGCAGGGAGAAGGGACCAGGCATAGGCTCACACAGAGCAGGGGGACAGAACTAAGCATAAGCTCACACAGAGCAGGGGAACAAAACTACATATAAGCTAACACGGAGCAGGGAGAAGGGACCAAGCATAAGCTCTCACGGAGCAGGAGGACAGAACTACGCATAAGCTCACAAGGAGCAGGGAGAAGGGATCAAGCATAGGCTCCCACGGAGCAGGGAGACAGAACTAAGCATAAGCTCACACGGAGCAGGGGGGCAAACATAAGCTCACACGGAGCAGGGGGGAAACATAAGCTCACACGGAGCAGGGGGCAAACATAAGCTCACACGGAGCAGGGGGCAAACATAAGCTCACACGGAGCAGGGGGCAAACATAAGCTCACACGGAGCAGGGGGCAAACATAAGCTCACACGGAGCAGGGGGCAAACATAAGCTCACACGGAGCAGGGGGCAAACATAAGCTCACACGGAGCAGGGGGCAAACATAAGCTCACACGGAGCAGGGGGCAAACATAAGCTCACACGGAGCAGGGGGCAAACATAAGCTCACACGGAGCAGGGGGCAAACATAAGCTCACACGGAGCAGGGGGCAAGCATAAGCTCACACGGAGCAGGGGGCAAACATAAGCTCACACGGAGCAGGGGGCAAACATAAGCTCACACGGAGCAGGGGGCAAACATAAGCTCACACGGAGCAGGGGGCAAACATAAGCTCACACGGAGCAGGGGGCAAACATAAGCTCACACGGAGCAGGGGGCAAACATAAGCTCACACGGAGCAGGGGGCAAACATAAGCTCACACGGAGCAGGGGGCAAACATAAGCTCACACGGAGCAGGGGGCAAACATAAGCTCACACGGAGCAGGGGGCAAACATAAGCTCACACGGAGCAGGGGGCAAACATAAGCTCACACGGAGCAGGGGGCAAACATAAGCTCACACGGAGCAGGGGGCAAACATAAGCTCACACGGAGCAGGGGGCAAACATAAGCTCACACGGAGCAGGGGGCAAACATAAGCTCACACGGAGCAGGGGGCAAACATAAGCTCACACGGAGCAGGGGGCAAACATAAGCTCACACGGAGCAGGGGGCAAACATAAGCTCACACGGAGCAGGGGGCAAACATAAGCTCACACGGAGCAGGGGGCAAACATAAGCTCACACGGAGCAGGGGGCAAACATAAGCTCACACGGAGCAGGGGGCAAACATAAGCTCACACGGAGCAGGGGGCAAACATAAGCTCACACGGAGCAGGGGGCAAACATAAGCTCACACGGAGCAGGGGGCAAACATAAGCTCACACGGAGCAGGGGGCAAACATAAGCTCACACGGAGCAGGGGGCAAACATAAGCTCACACGGAGCAGGGGGCAAACATAAGCTCACACGGAGCAGGGGGCAAACATAAGCTCACACGGAGCAGGGGGCAAACATAAGCTCACACGGAGCAGGGGGAAGGGACTAAGCATAGGATACGCACAAGACAAGGGGGACAAGCAAACATGGGGCACGCACAAGACAGGACAGGGGGAACAAACAAGCAAGGGGGATGCACAAGACAGAGAGGAAACAAGCAAGCAAGGGGCACCCACCACACAGGGGGAACAGCCAACAAGGGGAACGCACAACACAGGGGAAAACAAGCCACAGTTCTACCACATGCAGAGGGGACACACGCAAGAATCACACATACAACCAACAAGACTGGGAAGGGGGTAAGAGACATTGCTCCACCAGCTTCCTGTGGCCACACCAAGGCTTAAATACTTCCTGTGGCCAATCAGGAAGCTGGGAGGCAGGGCTACGGTAATTGGCTACAGCTTGGAAGGGGCATGACACACAGGGAGAAAGCACACAAGGGAGACAGGAGGGGGAAAACCCAACACCCTCACAAGCCCACCAGGTGGTGCAGAGTGCTGGAGAGCCTGTTCAGCACCCCAAGGGCCGTGGGTTCAAGACCCAGCCCTAACAGCCAGTTGATAACTTGCCAGTATCCCCATTGGGTATTGTAAAAAAAAAAATACTCCTGGGGAATTTAGACTTATTTATCACCTTTCTTATCCTAGGGGTGGGTCAGTTAATGATGCCATTGATCCTTCCCTCTGCTCTGTGCATTATTCTTCCTTTGCTTCAGTAGGGTGGATGGTCAGGAGTTACAGATAAGGAGTCATGTTGTCTAAGTGTTTGTTGTTCCAGTCGTATGCAGGTAGTGGCCTATTGCCATAGTGAAAGCATGTTTGGATAATAGGGAACTCCCTCATTTTCTGGGAGCACTTCAAGGCATGCCGGAAGCTGCGGGCCTTAAATTTGCGCTGGATTAATGGCTGGACATAACACAGTTCATTTTTAGGTGAATGTGTTGGAGCTAGTTCCTCCCATGGCTTAGACCAAAACTAAATGGTTTTTTTGACTGGTGTTTTAATTATACATTTCAGCAGGTTGAGATTTAATTTCAACAGTGGTGGCTGATTTATGGGAGGTGAGTAAACTGGGTCCGACATTGAGTTGTTTATGGATAAATGTGTTACCAAGAGGTTATGTATCCCAATACTGCACCAGTTACCATTATCCCAATAAGGTAGTCAGAGCTAAAAAAAGAAAAAAACAATGCTATTGGGAAATGGATTAGCACTATGGGAGCTGATGTTATTAATAATCTGGAAACTTGCTTTAGGGGTGAATTGGTATTCCACAGGGATGGTGTGCATCTGTCCAAAAAAGGGAACAATTTGTATTTGAATGGTCTTGTTGCTAGGCTTGTAGTCTGGCTTGGTATCCAGCCTTGTGAGGGGGTGGCTATTCATCTTGGCCAGTTTACCCTCTGGCAGTTTGCATACATTTTTAACATTCTAGCTCTAGGAAAGAGTGGGGAGTGCACGTGGACCCTTCACCTAGGCTGGGAGGCATGGTGGGGTGTGGCATGTGTTTCCCCTCCCCTTCTCCTTCTGTTGAGTAGGAGAGTGTTTTGTCATTGGACCGTGTGCTCAATATTAAGCTAGTATGGGCAGGGTGTGGGGTGGGAGGGTGGGAATACATGCATCCCCCGAGGAAGCTTACTTAGGAGCTTCACTCTCTTCTTCGTTGTACCTTTCCCCACTTGTTTTTGAACTGGATACCTGTTTTGTTCATAAAGGGTTACTACCATGTTATCCCAAAATATCTGTCTGTCGTTTTTATCGAATGTGTGTGTGTGTGTGTGTGTGTGTGTGTGTGTTTGGGGGGGGGGCAGTATGGTATATAGTCCTACATAGTGCACTTCATAGTAGAGTAGTATGCTAGCCTTTGCTTAAATAGCATATTACATAGTGGTTACATATTCCATGTTGCCTAAGAGCTCATCCACACAACACTTTTTTTGAGTAGGTAGTATCATAAACCCACATTCCTCCTTACCTTTTTACCCCACCCTCTTGCCTTGGGTGGTGAGGGTCATGTGTCCCACTTCCTCTTTGCAAGAAGGAGCAGGAGTTAAGAGACTGCAGTCAGAAGGCATGCAAGGCACTTTGTTGCAACCCCCAGTGTTGCTAGGCAACAATAGGGGGTTGCCATGAAGCTGGGCTTACAAGGTGACTGTGCAAAGTGTGCCATTCGAGGAGCTGGGTTCCATGCTGCAGTTTGAGCTCAGCAGGGAGCCTGGATGGTCTTCCTAGAGTTCAGAGGTGATGGGACCTCAGCAGCACTGGGTGGCAATCAACAGGAGCAGCTGCAGCAGTGGGACAGCCACGTGAGTTGCAGCATGAAGTGGGGCAGCACCCTGATATCCTAGTTATACATATATGGGAAATATTTAATGGCAGTTTATTTAAATTTTTTGATTTTTGTTTCCACACAAGGCAGCTCAAGGTGGCTTACAAAAATTAAAATATTTAAAAATATACATAAAATATGTAAATTATATAAAAGTGAGGCATAAAAGAAAATTTTAAAATGCCACTCAGGGGACACCAAGAAGGGCGCTCCCAGAGGACCGTAGGGGTCAATCCAGGGCACGGAGAGTGAGGCAGTCGTGCAGATAGTAGGGGCCCAGACCAAATAGGGCTTTATAGGTAGGCACCAACACTTTGAATCAGATTCTGAAGACTATCGGCAGCCAGTGCAGAGCTCAGAGCACTGGTGTAATGTGCTCACAGTGACCCGTCCCCGTAAGGAGACGGGCCACCACATTCTGCACCATCTGCAGTCTCCAGACTGTCACCAAAGGTAGCCCCATGTAAAGCGTGTTACAATAGTCTAATCTTGAGCTGATGAAGGCATGGATGATCAGGTCGGAGTCAGACATATGGCCAAAGCTTTCGGACCAGATCCAATTGGCGGAAAGCACTCCTCGCCACAGCCTCAACCTGGAGATCCAGGCGAAGGTGCAAATCAAGAAGTACCCCCAGTCTCTGGACCTGAGAGACTAGTGGGGGATGAACCTCATTGATGATGGGGGACATCATACCCACCACTCTCCCCACCAACATCACCTCCTTCTTAGACTTAATCAATTGGATTAAGGCTCATCTGTTAGAAATTAAGAGGATGTCCCCAGGGATATCTTGTAGTAATCTTGTAGACACATCTAGTGGAATGAAGGGTGTGGAACAGGGCAGTTCATCCTGGGAGAGTAGATAAGAAAAGGCAGAAGATCAATAAATAAACTATGAGGTGAATACAGGCTCAAGGGGTGGATGCATCATTCTTGTAGAGGTTCAGCATAGGCCAGAACTGTTTTGGAAAGACGAGTCTAAGTTGGGCATGAAGATGTACCTGACATGAAGATGTACCTGACATTTTTCAGGTACACACTCTCTCACGGTGTGACTAACTAGTCTGGGCATGAACTAGTTAGATAAAATGAACTAGAAGCTGACATTTCCCTGTAGCAGGAGTCTAGTTAGCATTTGATGCTATTTAAACTAGGCATTAGCTTGCTGAGGAAGACTTTTCCTTGAGAATTGGGAAAATGTAACTGCACCAGGGCTGGGTGTAGGGGAACTTCTCAGGAAGTGGGAGTTCACCAGAAGGTTAATGCTGCCCTAGATCCCCACATCCTTCTCATTTCTTGGGTTCCAGTGTAGAACAACTGGCATCTTTCCCACCTAAGAGGCTTCCACTGTTGGGTGGAGAGGAAGGTGACCTTAGGTTGTTCATTAACTGCGCTGGGGATGTGGGTGTGCCTCAGGAGGTCTTGGTGTTATTTTCAAGCAGCGGTAACTGCCTGAAACTTAAATGCACAACCACTCTCCATTATAAACAGGGGATTGCTGAAGGCCCGATTTTGAGGAAACCACTTGAGCTAAATTGCTTAAAATTTATCCATGGCTATAAGTTGTATCCACCATCATATCCACAAAGTTTGAAAGAAGATCCATCAGGAAAATAAAATGTTATGACTGTTTAAACGTTAATTGGTTGTGGTCAAAATGCACAGCGTCCTCACGATTCTGAATCATCTATTTCTCCTCCCCCTGGATGAGTTGAGCCCCCAAACTTCACAGGATTGCAGCATGATATCCATAACAAGTGCTTCTGAAATATGATAGTAATTGGTGCAACCAGAAGCGAGTTATTATGGGGAAAAAATCGGTTCTGCAGACTCAAACATACGCAGTTGAGCTCCTCTCTCCTTTCGGAGAGTTGGGGAAACAGCTGCTTTGGTGTCCCCCTGCGAGTTCCATTGGCTGCTGCTGTTGCTGTTGCCGGGCCCCCTGGTGGTGGCGCGGCCACCCCTACCATCTTGCCCCACGGTGTGTGAGTCAGCTCACAACCCCCCACAGTCTCCCCAGTCCTGCCTCCCCTGCCAACCCTGACCTCACCCCCAACCCCCACCAGCCACGATCTCACCCCTGGCCAGCCACCGCCAGTGCTGTCTCTTATACACATCTAGATGTGTATAAGAGACAGAGTGTGTGCACACACACACACACACACACACACACACACACACCAGTCGCAGGATTCCCATGGGTTCCCACGAATCCCCCCTCCTGCACCCACCACAGCATTTGCACAGGCTATTCCCCCACCCACACATGTGTGCAGAGGGAGAGGTCCGTGTGAAAACAGTCTGTATGTTCATTTTAAGGTGTACATTAAGAAGCATGCACAGAGAATTAACGTGTACAATTTATGATAAAGAAATAAAATTAAAAATCCCAGCCAAGAAACTTGAACAATGAGAAAAGGGTTTTGGGGGGGAATGAAGGGGGAATGGACAACCTTCAACACTCTTACCTAGTCAACTGACCAGACAGAGGATTCTGTGTGAACCAAAATTTATCTTGTACAGAGTTCCAGAAAAGTTTGCCAACAAAAACAATGGGAACATCCATTGTGCATTTTATTTCCTGTTTGATTATGAAGATTTCCTTATTAAGTTTCAAGTTTTCACCATCAAACTTCTAGCTTAAGCAGTTCTAGCCTCTTTGTTAATTTCTTCCTATTATTTTGTATTATTATTATTTATTATGCCAACAGTGTACCTGTCACTGTAAAATCAGTAGTTGTAGACAGGTTCCTCCTCCAAGGGGCTTACAATATAGAAGAGACAAGGAAGGGGGATACAAGGGAGAGGTGAACATCAGGAGAGACAAGGGATACATTCATGAGGTTGAGAATTTGCAGGTGTATGTGTTTAACTTAGGGTGATTTCAGACGTTACGGGGCCCGTTGGCCTTGTACCGAAATCAACCCATTCATTCCCCGCCGGGGTCACCCCGTCACGCCGCAACAGACATGCCGGGGGGATCCCGATGGGGAATATGGGAGGGGGCGGGGCCGCGTGGCACAACGTGCGGCTGCACGGCCCCGCCCCTCCACGCTCCCGCCACCCACCCTCTTGAGAGACGGGCGGGCGGCGGGGCCAATGCGGCCGCCGTGTCGGGCCGGATTCGTCACGGTCCGGGATACTGCCGGTGATCCCGGGCCGTGGTGCCCGGCCAGACGTTACTTTTTTTTGGTCCCCGCTGGGGATCTCTTTGACCACGCTTCCCGGGACATTCCCCCGGCTAGCNCCTTAAGTCTGTGCTTTACATGTATAGAAATTTAATACAATTAATACAAGTGTTAACAATGTGAGTGTACATAACAGTATACAATTTGTTCTACACAATGCAGGTGTGTACAAACAGACTGAATGCACTTTGAAAAAATTATATATTGTCAAATTATGATAAGAAATTCAAGTTTAATAATGGGAAAATGGGAAATTTTAATTATTGATGAAAATGAATATAAGTATGTAGGTAAGGAATTAAGTACATATATTACATGTATGTTGAGGGTAAAATATTAAATATTGGTCAAATTTTGCAATATTTTCAATGTTTTTTGACGTTTATGTTTTGTTGCAATGTATGGAGTTGAAGATTTTTTGAATTTTAATTGTCCTGATGTTTGTTGTTGTTGTTTTTTATTTGAAGAAAACTTTTGTGCATTTAAGGTTTTTTAAAACTGTTAAGTTTTTTGTTTTGGTTAATTGTGTTAGAATTGAGACCCCTGGTGATAACTCCTTGGAACAAACAAATAATTCAGGCTTAGGTAAGCAGTATGTATGTAACTTTTATTCAAACACATGTAACGGTAACATAAGCCCCTCACATTCACTCACACAGTCACACAATTCAGTCTCACCAATTCTGTTCTGTCTTGCAGACTTTCTGCTCAGCTGGCCAGGCTCAGAAGTCCACTTCTTTAGGCTGGATATGTGTTTGCATAGTCCTTTGGATATAAGGGGTGAGTGATGTTCTTTGGTTCTTCTGTTCTTCTGCTCAGCTTCTCATGAGCTATTCTTATAGCCATAAACCACCACCATTTTTCTCAGTTCCAGCTAGTTATTACTCGGCCAATGTAATTCAGTTTCTGGATAGTTTAACTTGCTTGCTGTGCTGGTGAAATTTGCTTATCTGTGTCAAAATCTTGGTCTCACAGCTTAACCAGCCGTAGTCAAATGACAGCCTATTGGTTCTGCATGTATGCTTTGTTTGCATATTTTCCCATAAACCTGGCCTCTGAGTGACGTATAGGTCACACAGATCACCCATCTGGCTTCCTGGAATCATCCTGGCCCCCAGGTGTATTACCATATATGGTTTCAGCAACTTGGTAACCTCTGAGTCCAGGCCATGCACAAGCTTAGGATAGTCCATAGGTAAACGCTTCAGGCCTCTTCCATACAATTATTATATTGTTAGCTGTAGCTGGACCCAGTTTGTTAGGGGGGTGGAGTTACACACACACCCACACCCACACACTGTAATGATGTGAACTGGCAATAAAGAGTGTGGCCATTAAAACCCATCACTGGGTGTTTTTAGACACACATTTCTCCTGGATGTTTGATGTAACAGCCAGAACTTTCTGTGTGTTTAAATCACTCACCCAGATCTTAAATATCCGGATCTTTGAACTTCTGTGTGAAACTTCTCCCAGAACGTTTGTGTGTAAAAGGTTCTCCTGGTAAACTGCTTTGCTCCAGGCAGCTGTGGTTACTTGGTTTCCATGGCAGCCTGTCACATTTACAGCTGCGGCTACTTTAGACTGCCTTAGGGCAGTGTTTGTGTGAAGAATGCATCCAGGACTTACTTGTGGAATTGTAAACCCAGAAGATTGAAACATCTGGAACTTTAACGTGTGCTCAGTGTCCTTGTCTCCTTCTGAGATGCATCGACAATCTGGGTGTCGTGAGAAATTTTCTCCACTTCCCATCTTTGTGGATTCCCTGGTTCTCTGACACCTAACTCAAGGGGTGGGCCATGAAGGGAATACAGGGAAGTTTGGGGAATTCATCTGTTTCATTGATTCCTTGCTGTAGAACAAGGAAAATGCCAATTAAGGAATAAATTACAATTTTTCAAGGGGAAAAGTTTTCCTGTGAATGTAGCCTACCTTTAACTGCAACAATGCTTATTCACTAAAAAATTGGGCAACAGCTTAAGGACTTTGTTGAATCATGGCCTAATTTAAAAAAAAAAAAAAGATTGGAAGCAAGACAAAGAGGAGAATTTTGTGTGATGAAAGAAAATAGAAGTTAAAACAGATGGCTGATTTGGTATGATTTTCATATTATTAAATCACCATCCAACTGTAAATAATTTGCTTTTAGCAGTTGGCTATGCTGACCAGTAAGGCTGAATTTGTTTGAAAGTTGGCAATGGCTGGCACCACATATTGGAATTACTGCTAGCAACAAACAGCTGCTCAAGCTCCACTGCAATTTTCCAACAAATACCCAGAGAACTTGATTGTTCTTTCAAGACTTGTTCAGTTGGTTGGACTTATGTTGTAAATTAATAGCTGCAGGCATCCATGTTCAAGGCACAATCACGGTGAATAATTGATAATGTCTACCAGTTTTGATGATTTAGTATCTGGGCAGGCAAACACAGAAAATGTCATATGGTTTTAGGCTTGAATTTATTTAAAGACAAAAAATTATCTTGATCTATGAAATAAAGAAAAAGTAGCATTATAGTTTTAAACACAATGTTTTTTGCCCCTAGCTTGAACAATAGTATTCCTTCAAGTTACATCACTGATGAGGGTATTGCTAAGTACAACGTTTTGTGTAATAGATGTTATATTTTATAGAGGGGTTGAATTGTGCTTGAAATTAAGCATGTTTAATTTAATGTGCATTACACTACAGTTATTTTGTTGGACTGGGACCTAAAATTGTTTGATGCACAGATGAAAAGAGATTGACATCCGCCACCAGAAACAATATAGTTTAGCTTGGGAATATGTGCCTTGATGCCAAAGGCTGCATGTTCTATCCCTGCTTTTGGCAACAAGGTAGAAAGAGCTTTGTAAGTCTGAATTAATAATGTGCATTAGAATTGAAGAATGTATGTACATAGAACTGAATTAGAAGCAATTGGGTTTGTCAGGGTTTAGGGTAACAAATATTATGGCTTCTGTACAAAGAGAGTGTCAATAAGTTAATATTCTTCAGCTTGGTCAAAAGACAGATCTTCTAAGTATCTGACCTAGTCTGCTTTCCCTCATTTTGATAGCCTAACTGGGCCTATGGTGTACTCAGGATAGAATTAATCAGCAACTCCCAAGAAGTTTATGGGCCACAGTTAACACTGATCAGTAAATGGAAGATGAGCTCTTTCCAATGATGGAGTATTTCCCTTTTACATTTAATTATTTGACAGTATTGTCATTGCTGTTGTAGTGCAACTGAAAACTTAAAAAAGACTGTCTTGACAATATGGTTTTTAATTTAACTTCTTAATAAAGCTCGTCTATTGTTAAATTTCAAGATCACCTCTGAACTCTGGCAGTACATACAGAACATGCAGGTGGTAAACATGAGACCATGGCATTTTAAAATGTAATCTATGAAAGGAAGGAACAAACAGGAAATGGCTTGGTTTTTTTTCAGTCACTGTGGGTTTTTCTTTTGATGATGCTACAAAGAGGTTTTCTGAGAAATAATTAAAAGAGATTTTGGAAACAAACAACAGAAGGAAAGCAGAAAGCGAACTGTGTTTCTGTCAGTAGTTACTCCAATCTAGTTCATTTTACTAACAGACCTTCTGGCACCAGGAAAGCTGAGTTCACTGTTCTCATTATAGTGTGAAGAGGCTTTCATTCACCTAAAAAAAGTTTTTTACCTGATGAAAAATTTGGAAAAAATAGACTGCACACAGGTGACAATTTATCATGATTTATAAAAAATCATTAGATTTTGTTGAATTTAGTATTCAGTTAAAATAAGAGGTGCATGGTCCTTCTACTAGCAATTATTTCTATACAACTTTTGATAACATGCTGTAGAATCCTGATCTAGTTTACATACAACAATCCTGTGAGGTAGGCCATTATTATTCCCATTTGACAGATGGAGAAATGAGACTAATTGACAGTAACTTGCTCAAGGTCACCCACTGAGTTTATGGCTAATATGGAGTGTGAAACCCTGGCCTCCCAACTTCAGTTCCAACACTTTATCAACAATCTACACTGACTCTAGGGCCCTTTTCTAATGGGTGCTGGTGATTGGGGGGATGGGTGAGTGGGGCGGTGAGTGAGCGGTGTTTGAGGGTTCGTTCCCATGGAGTCTCACCTACCTCCACCCCACGAAGCATAGGGCATTGGTGCCCGTTGCTCTACGAGTGGGTGCTGGGTGGAGCGCAAGAGTGTGTGCACACACACACACACACACACACACACACACACACCAGTCGCAGGATTCCCATGGGTTCCCACGAATCCCCCCTCCTGCACCCACCACAGCATTTGCACAGGCTATTCCCCCACCCACACATGTGTGCAGAGGGAGAGGTCCGTGTGAAAACAGTCTGTATGTTCATTTTAAGGTGTACATTAAGAAGCATGCACAGAGAATTAACGTGTACAATTTATGATAAAGAAATAAAATTAAAAATCCCAGCCAAGAAACTTGAACAATGAGAAAAGGGTTTTGGGGGGGAATGAAGGGGGAATGGACAACCTTCAACACTCTTACCTAGTCAACTGACCAGACAGAGGATTCTGTGTGAACCAAAATTTATCTTGTACAGAGTTCCAGAAAAGTTTGCCAACAAAAACAATGGGAACATCCATTGTGCATTTTATTTCCTGTTTGATTATGAAGATTTCCTTATTAAGTTTCAAGTTTTCACCATCAAACTTCTAGCTTAAGCAGTTCTAGCCTCTTTGTTAATTTCTTCCTATTATTTTGTATTATTATTATTTATTATGCCAACAGTGTACCTGTCACTGTAAAATCAGTAGTTGTAGACAGGTTCCTCCTCCAAGGGGCTTACAATATAGAAGAGACAAGGAAGGGGGATACAAGGGAGAGGTGAACATCAGGAGAGACAAGGGATACATTCATGAGGTTGAGAATTTGCAGGTGTATGTGTTTAACTTAGGGTGATTTCAGACGTTACGGGGCCCGTTGGCCTTGTACCGAAATCAACCCATTCATTCCCCGCCGGGGTCACCCCGTCACGCCGCAACAGACATGCCGGGGGGATCCCGATGGGGAATATGGGAGGGGGCGGGGCCGCGTGGCACAACGTGCGGCTGCACGGCCCCGCCCCTCCACGCTCCCGCCACCCACCCTCTTGAGAGACGGGCGGGCGGCGGGGCCAATGCGGCCGCCGTGTCGGGCCGGATTCGTCACGGTCCGGGATACTGCCGGTGATCCCGGGCCGTGGTGCCCGGCCAGACGTTACTTTTTTTTGGTCCCCGCTGGGGATCTCTTTGACCACGCTTCCCGGGACATTCCCCCGGCTAGCCCGGGAAGCATGGTTCAAATTGACCCCATGCAGGTATTGACCGTGGCAAACATCTGGCAGCCGCCAAACAGACGTTCGAGACACATTGGCCAAACAGACATTCGAGACACAGTGGGTATTCACCGTGGTTCACTGTGATCTCGTAACGTCTGAAAATACCCATAGTTACAGGGAAGAGATTCTGAGTGAGGGAAGGAAGAGGATGAATATCACTTATTATGAGCAAGGGAATGCCTGATGGAAGAGGCAGACTTTCAGGAGGTATTTGAAAGTTGGGAGGGAGGGAGGAAGCAGAATAAATGTATCCAAGGAGAGAGTTCCAGGAAGGGGGGGGATAACAAGAGAGAAGGGGTGAAGTCATTTAGAGGAACAAGGGAGTCACAAGCAGTTGAGGGTGGGGCAGAGGAGGAGCAGAGCTCCCAGGCAGGAATGTTGCAGAATACAAGAGCAGAAAGATATGGGGGAAGAAGGCCATTAAAAGCCTTGAAGGTGAAGACCAGGCGCTTTTGTTGAATGTGTTCCCGTAGAGGGAACCAGTGTAGGGCAGAGAGGAGGGCCTGAATGTGGTCAAAGCAAGGGGTAAGGTGGATGACTTTGGCAGCAGAGTGTTGAACAGAGATGTGGGGGGCAAGATTCGAGCAGGGAACACCAGTAAGGAGGAAGTCACAGTAGTCAAGGTGAGAGATGAATAGAGCGAGTGTGGACTAGGGATTTTGCAGTGGCAACAGTAGGCAGGGCTGGATTTTAACAATATTATAGAGAGTGAAGCTCCAGTCATGCTAGTAATGTTCATAGCATGTATATTTGGACGGAGCTTGTTTTGATGAGCAATTTTTTGTTAGGTAAGTATTTATTTATTTTATTTATTTATTTATTTATTTGATAGATTTTTATACCGCCCCATCCTGCACAGCAGCTCGGGGCGGTTTACAAAATAAAATCCATTTAAAACATTTAAAATACAATTATAAAACATATCAGTAAAACAGGGTGGTATAAAAATAAATATACAGGTGGGGGATTAAAAATC
>QEPC01012413.1:739248-752037 GCA_003113815.1 Sphenodon punctatus
GGGGGGGGTTATTTATGTTTTTTTGCTTTTTAACTTTTCTCCCTATTGTTATGAATTGTTTTAACTACTGTTTTGTATATTTATATTGTTAGCCACAACGAGCTTCCTGCGGCATAAGGGGCTGGATAAAAAATCTTAAAATAAATAAAATAAGTGTCTCTTCATTACTAACTGCTTGTAATTTGAGATCCCTCTGCTGGTCATTCCTGCAAATTCCCAAACAGTGAGGTCAGGCGAATAGAAGATAAACCTATGTTCATCAAATCCATCATATTCAAATATGCTTTTGAGAAGGGGTACAGAGAAGTATTTGCTTGCATATTTGCCCTGCTTATTTGTTTGTGGTAGTTTAACCTACACGTTATAAGCCCATATATTTTTTTTAAACCCAGAAGGAAAGGCCAAAACGTCTTTCCTTAACACAGAACTTTGTGTTGTCATTGTGAAAAGTGTAAGGACTGAGACGTGAACCAGCACATTTGGGGGCCCTGAGCATAGTGGCTGGCACCTCAGTGCTGCCAAGGCACTCCGGCCAGGATGAGCTCTGTGCTAGTCAGGCCACACCCCTCCCTAGGCTTGTGCCACACCCCCAGATTCCTGGTTGGCTGCTGGTTTGTATATAAGGCCAGCCTGAAGCACAGGAAGCTGAGATTCACTTCCTATTTCCCTTTCTCAGACCCACTTGCTGGCTGCTGGAACTTCGTCTCTCTTCCTGAATGCAGTTTGTTTGCCTTTTGGATGGCTCTGATTTGATTCCTATTTGTGATCCATCTGATCTGTTTCCCATGCATCTAATATAGTCTTTCCACTCCATCGTGCCCATTGCCAGTAGGGCAATTTCATGTTTTAATTACTAAAACAAACGAAGGCACATTAATTTCAGTAATTACACTACAAAAATATTATGCCAGGGTATTAAAAGCAGATGAAAATAAAGAAAAAAATAAAAATAAAAAACCTGTGCATATGCCAAATTGCCATTGGGGCCATTCTAAACATGTGCACCCTTTCCCAAAATAGTGTCAGAAGCATCAGCAACATTTTGGAAAAGGGAAGGAGGTCTGTGCATGTGTTTGTGAAGGTCCTGAATTGAGTTGGTGGATCCTGCCAGCGTATTGCTTAAACTTGGTGCAATTTGTGGCTGGATGCTGCCCAGCGCAGTGGGAGCAGGAGTGTCAAAATTGACATGGGGTCCAAAAATATCTTATTGGGCCATTGTACTCCCAGAATACCTGCTGTTTCTGACTCCCATGGTGTCCCTCATGGGTACCTGCCTCATAATTTTCATAGCCCCCAATCTTTTGCAAGCACATGGCCCCTCTTAGAGTAGGGGGTGGCCTTCGAGTTGCTCATACATTCTAACTATAGGTCTTGAACATGGACATTCCAGCTAGGGTAGTGCAGAAGGCACATCATTAATGTGGGCAGGAGGGGTGGGATATACATTTTAAATAAATAAAATAAATAAATACATTTTCATTTTATTTTTCATTTTTGTTTACAGAAACCTGTTTATTTATTTTTTGTGAGGGGAGATGTAAACTACTCTACTCTTTTCATTTTTTGGTTTGTTTTATTTTATTAAAAATAATTTTTAAAAAAGAAAAATAGCCACTAGAGCTGATCTGCTCTTCTGTGGCCCTTTTCCAAAATGGTGCTGTCATCGCTAGCATTATTTTGGAAAACTGTACATGCATAGAACGGTCCTGGAAGTAGGGATGTGTGAACGTGGTTCAGATTTCAGAGTTTAGACTGAACTCGGCCTGTTCGGATGTCCGAACCAAATGTTTGAACGGCTGAACGGTTTGGAAAAGTTCAGATGAGTGCGGGTGCGGGAAAAACGTGATTTTGGGTGGGAAAAACATGTCTGGAAGGGGGAGGTAGCTGAGGAGCAGACTTCCTGGCACCAGGGGTGGAGACCAGGGGTGGTTTCAGGGCCAAATGATACTGACACCGGAAAAAAAAATTGATTTCAGTATTGGTATCGATAGTGCTATTTTCGGATGTTTGGCAGACTTCGGCTGAACCAAACTCCGCTGAACCAATCAACCGAACCCGAACTCAGGTTTCAAACTGAACAGCCGAACGTCCAAACATCCGAACCACATTCTGTTCGCACATCCCTACCTGGCAGCCATTTGTACATGTGCAGTGATTTTTATTAGTAGTAGTAAAATGAAACAAAAATAAATGTTTGATTATTTATTCACATTGTTTGCTTAGTCATTCAATTTCATTACCTTAGTTCCAAAACCAAATGGGGCTCTATTTGTTTTCATAATTAATTCAAAGATACAAAATTTCACAACGCTAAGCACAAGCCAGGTTTGATAGTAGCTTGCTGCCAGAAGACTTCATAGTACCAAAGCCACATCCCCAGAGTACTGCCCTCTTGGAGGTCCCCTGGGTATTCCGGGTGGCTACCTTCAAGAGGGCATTCTCATTGGCCATGCCGCAGCTGTGGAATTCCCTCTTGGTAGAGATTNTTATGGTTTAAGTTTCATTTCAGTACAAAACTGAAATTCTCATTGGCCATGCCGCAGCTGTGGAATTCCCTCTTGGTAGAGATTTGTCTCTCTCAGAATCTCACCTCCTTCCGCAGACAGTGAATGAACTAACTGTTTCACCAGGTGGTTGGAAAGGGGGAAGGGTAGTGGATGGGGGGGAGAGAGGAGGGGTATTTGTTTTCTGATGGACTTGACTTGTTTTAGTTGATGTTTATTTATTGATGGTTTTAACTAGGGATGGGCGAGCACAGTTCGGAAGTTTGGAGTTCGAACCGAACTTGACCAGTTCGGTCGACCAAACCGAACTTCCGAACCAAACTCAATTTTTGAACCGTACCGAAGTGAACTGAATTTCCAAACTTGACTCTGTTCGTCAATCCCTAAAAGATAATATTCCATTTAGTTCAATGGGGTTTGAATTTCTGAACTTTGTTCGGATGTTCGGAGTTTGGACCAAACTTGAATAGTTCAGTCGACTGAACCAAACTTCTGAACCGAACCAAATTTCTGAACTCAAACGAACCGAATTTCTGAACTCGGTTCTGTTCGCCCATCTCTAGTTTTAACTGATGTTTATCCATTATGACTATTTTAACATATGCTGTTTTCTGCCCTGAGCTTCCAGGAGGGGGCAGGCTACAAATCATGAATATAATAAATAAATTAAATAAAAATAATAAGCCCAGTGAACTGTGTCACCATATTTCAGCAATTCAGACCTGTAATCCAGTATGGCCTGCAGAAGAATGCTGTGAAGGATTGTGTAGGTGGGCGGACATCCAGTTGCCCCAGTTCCTTTCTGCTTTGGGACATCTGAACCACTCGGCCTCTTTCTAATCCCACTTAGCATTGGGATTGGGTATAGGGTCAGCAAGAGTGAATATGTTGGCACTTTCACACCTCAATATCTTTTCCAAGGTTGATTATTGGAGAATATGTTCCCTGATCCCTATGGGGGTGGACACTTTTGCATACTTACCTACCAGTGGCAGAGACTTGTCCATGTTGGGTGAGTGGTGGCAAGACTACAGTCCCTCACAGTGTCCCCCCCCACCACACATAGGAGCTGGAGCAACAACAGTCAGAGCACCCATGTCTAACTACGGATGAAGAAAGGGGCAGCAGGAGGAATGGTAGCCCTGCCTTCCTTCAGGCTGGTGAACCTCCTCTCCCATCCACCCAGGCTCCGCTTTATCACCAGGAGAAAAGCCTTGCTCATTCCCTGTGCTGGGGAAGGGGGGGTCAGATCACTGAATGCAGGTCTAACCAGTGCAGGGGGTCCCCTTGGGGTTTTCATGTGCCCTCCTCTATGAGGCATCTCTACTATCACTCCTTTGAATGGAGAGTCAGCTGAGGTTTTTAAAAATTATTTATTTTTATTTGCCCCTTGACTCAGTGCTGTGCTGAATGAGTGGTGGAAGCAGGCGCTGAAGGCTACTGCTGCTGTTCACAGGCCCTGTCACTCTACTATCCATTCAGGTAAGTTGGAGAGTACCTTCCCCCCTTCCTGGCTTACCTAACCTCCAGACTTCTCCCTCCCCCCTTTGCTTATTTGCAGGGATGGGGCAGGAAATGGTTCACCCCCCCCAATCATGGGGATGGGGAGATGGGCCCACTGCCACATTACCCCTTGCACTCAGGCCCTTACTTGTGCCAGCTCTAATAAGTATCTGATTAACTCCTTTGGAGTTAACTACCCTTACTCATGAGAGCAAGTCTAAGAGCAGACGTTCCCAAACTATAGATCGGAAGTCAGGACCTCAAGGATATCACATTATCTATGGACAGGGTTTCAATCCTAAGTGATATTTATTCAGTATAAATTGCATGCCCTTATTTCGTATTTAGTCTCAAAATGAGGTAATACACCAAAAAACATTTGGGAACCAATGCCATGGAGACTAGTGCCTGTAGTAAGAGATTCCTTGATACGTGCTGTCTGGCTCTATATAAATGGCACCGATGGATATACAGAGACACTAGAAAAGGCATGGGATTATCTGCAATGACGGAAAACTCAGAAGACTTATTGCCTAGTATTCTCAAATACTCCCTCTCAGGAACACTAACAAGACAATATAACTAATACAGGTTGTACCAGGCAACTTATTTATGCTAATAAGCCACATTCTTTTTCCTGAAGTGGGAACATTAGAAATGGGGGAAATAACAATAAAGACTCTTTTAATGAATACAAATTATGAATACAAAATATTTAACTTGGTAATTTTTGAATGTAACCGCGTTATAATGAGATTAAATATTGTGGCCAATTGTCTGCTACATCTGAGATAGGGGAAATTTAAAACATTTAGGGTGTATTTTATTTAAATTGTGTTGCTGAAATCACACACTGTCCAGCTAATCACTGATCTCTATTTTTTCTTCTGGAACTTCATGCCATATATACCTATCTGTTCAGACAGGAAATTGTGGCAAAACTACACGAAACAGAGAAGCCATTCCAAAATTCTCTGCAGCTAGATCAATACTATGACACATTTCTCAGTTTTAAGTTTTTAAAACCATCCTTCTTTTGTACCACTCTATAGATTCAAAATGTTTTGGCCTACTAACATCAAATTTGCTTCATGGACTATGGATCCATCCATGTTTTGTGGATGAATGGAGAGTAAGTGTATTTGTTATATAATACCCATATTAATAGCCCTTTCTATTCCATTTTTTATCTAGCTTATTCCTTATTTTTGTTTCAGTACCAAACTAACTGAGGATGCCTTGTCCTTCAGCTACGTATCTGTGGTTTTCCACTGGCTGATACCATAAGTTGTGGATGGAGTCGACTGACTCTTAATGTTCATGAAGTGTTGAACTTTGAAACTATTCTCAAACAAATGATTTCATGAAACAAGATTTCAGAGGAAGACTGATCGGTAGCCTGACACAGTCCAAGTAAGATTATACAAAAGTAATGATTGCAAGATATGGTTCCCTGGAAAGTTCCAAAGGAAACCTTCACCTGTGTGCTGCAAATGATTGTTCTTGCCAAACAATGCATCAGAATTGGGGCTATATCATGAGGTCTTTTCAGTTTTAACTCCGAATTTAGCCCTCACGTGATATCTCTCACTGATGTCGCCTCAGTCAGTATATTTTTTTTATCCAATTCTCTTCACATTTTGGTGGCAAATTTTTGAAAACTGACATTTTATTTCTCTTGCCAGCATTCCTCCATAAGTTATTATTTCAGACAGAGTGTGGTCTCAAATATGAGAAAGATGCAAGACAAATTTCCCAACATAATGCGTTTTGTAGGACCATCTTCCATTAGTGAATATTTGCAAGCTTTCAGGGTACACAGAAGTCTTACTCAGTCAAGGATAAAAAAAAATCTGAACTGAAAGTGAGCTAATACAGACTGAGAGTGAAGCGTTTATCCATTACAGTCAATGGCCGCAATCCCAAATCCTCTCCACGCAGGGTCCACATAGCACAGTGTACTTACAATGGACTGCACACATAGTGAGTTGCTCATGGCACTTGCAGAGCATGGGATCAGACCCACTGAGAGCTAAGCCATTGATTTTGGTGAGCACTGGAATACACCATAGGTTAACTATTTTGCCTCCTTTCTCAGAATTTTTTTTACAGCATGCAACATAATATGTGAACACGGATATTCTAGCTTTAAGTAATGATGCTGAAAAAATGAAGAATGTCTTTAAGGAAGAGATTCTAGCTTTAGATAAAGAAGACTAGCATTCATGGAGTGTATATCAGGGATCCATTCCATGATCCTAGCTAGTACTCATAAATGGCCACTGTTAGTAACAGACTAGTTCATCCCAGGTTTTCTATTGTACCAGGAGACAGGGGGCAGTCTAGAGATAGCTAGCAGTTAGCTAAGCTATGTTATGCTGTGAGCAGAATGAATAAATTTGCCTGCCTGTTTTAATCTAAAATTACTCTGTCATTCATTTCTGAACCTCCATTATACTGGGACGCAACAATTATAACTGTTGCAATCCAAAATAAATCCTTATATCCTATGGCTTCTAGTATTAATGGGGATGGGTAAAAAGTTCAGGAAGATCTCGTATCTTAATCTTCTGTATCTTCATATTTTTGCTTTTATAAATTTGCAAAAATATTAATTTTCAGACCTAAATGTGTAGGGGAATACAATTCTCCAAATAACAGAATACAGCAGAAGATATTTTTAAACGAAGCCAATCCAACATTGCAGTTCAACATAAATGAGTGAAGTTAATATATTCCTACCAAAATACAGAACTTGGAAATAGTAATTACTTGTGAGAGAGATTTCAAGGAATGTGTGCATGAACACTTCAAGATAAGCACTACCTCCTTTAACAGCTTTCAAAAAAAAAAATCATGTTGCAGTGACAGACTCTATTTCCCTCAGAAGGGTCTTTGCAAAATCTGGCAACTTTTTGCCCATATTTGGTCAATTTTAAATCCATTCATTTGGCTGCATAAAATCTTACAAAATATCTCAACATGTTCAAGAATGTTCATTGAGCTTCTGCTAAGCTGAAAGTGTTATAACCATGTTTTTTGTTGTCCTACAAGCTCCATAAACCTATTCCCTTAAAGCTGCATTCTGAATGGAGTTTCGTGTTCTCCAGCCTAACTAGTCAGAAACAAACTTTTGTTTGTGATTTTCCCTACAAGCTCTGTTAAATTGAAAATTAGGTCTCTTGTGGGAAAGCAAGACACTCTCAAGAAGTTATTTTACTTGTGGTTATGAAATAATAATTCAGCAAAAATTTTGTTGGCTGGTTTGTTCAGGGGAGTAATACATTTAATTCAAGAAATTATTAGAGGAGACACTCCTGTTAATATTTTATGGACAATACAATGAAAGATTTAAAATAACACACTCTTTGGGGTATAAATCATAACCACCTCTGTTAGTGAAATTTTATTCCTAAGGAAGTAAGACAACTAAGAATCATAGTCAAAGATTACCCTGTCATTTATTTCTTAACCTCCATTATACTGGAACACAATAGTTATAACTGCTAAAATCCTTAAATTGAAGGCTTGGGGGTGGGGGGGAATTACAGATGGAAAAAATCTTAAGGATCCTCAAGTCCAACCTCCTGCACCAAGATCATAGATTTAAATCAACTCCTTTTTAGAAGGATCTAACAGGTCTGCCTGCTTCCTTGGTTTATCTGTGGTTAATCATCTAAGAGAAAAATTTTATTTTTCAGACCTGGCGATAAGCCATGGTCCTTTAGGAAATTGCATTATAGAATAGTTGTATATACTTCAATAAGGTCTAGAGGAAAATAATCTCAGCAAAGCATCTCAAGTAGAAAAGCACAATGCCAATGTCACAAGAGTCACAGTCACCATCCATAAGTGAGTTATGGCTATCCCCTACAGTTAACTCCTCAGTGTCAGCAGGTATTAATGTTAACCCATTTTACAGTAAGGAATGCTGACTCTCAACACCAACATTTTAAATGTGAAAGGAATTCCCCTGATAAGCGCCCCTGTGCGCTGTGAGGAGCCTTTGTCCCCACTTCACTCAGGGGAAAAAGCACAGTGGTGGTGTGGGGGTGAGTCTTTTCCACTGGTTGGGGGGCAGTCGGGCTGGCGGCAGCTTCCAAACTGCATCCCTCTGGGTATGCAGTTTGCATTGGGTAGTATCAGTGCCATTGCACTGCGTCGATTGGCCAGTTTGAGATCATGTGATAGTGGAGCATGCTGTGCACTTCTCATTAGGCTAGCAGCATGCGGACGAACAGGACATGTGCAGCCGGGCACAGCAAAGGGGGCTGATCCAGGCTTGGAGCTTCTCTCTTCCTCCCCCCATGCGGATATTGCGAGACTACTGTGGCAGTGGACGAGGGTCTTGAGGACATGATCGCAGGCTGAAGAGTGGCAGCAAAGCCTAGTGAGCATGCTGTTCTGATACCTGCAGCAGCTGGTGCAGGAACTGGTGAAAATAACCTGTCGGTGGAGCAGCTTGCACAGAAGGTGGACCAGATAGAACAACAGATCACCAGAATTGAGGCATTTATTGAGGCTGGTAGTTGGCCTGTGGCAGGGAATGTGCCTCCTGCCGTAACGGTGCAGGTTTCACCGGCGCAGATGGCCCCAATAGCGGGGGGCAGTGAATATATGGATGGAGGTAGACGGATTAATGACGGGTCCGGAGGGCTGCAGCTGTGTGAGAGTAGCTGCAGGGTGTGGCCACCGATTGCCTCAAGCCAGACATCGTCCTCACAGGCTCGGTAGAGTATGGTAATGGCTGTTGGGTTGCCGACACATCTGCAAGGGGGCGGAGTTGTGACAATGGGGCAAGCTGGACAGGGTCAACTGCGTGTGCAGCAGGATCCAAACCAGTTGGTCTGGGTAGACAATGTGTGGCGCCCACAGGCAGGGGCTGCGGCTGTGAGTCAGTCTGGGAATGTGGGTAATGGACAGAGTCAGGTAGCACCAGGGAGTGGTGCTCAGGTTCAGCCCAGTGGGGGGCCGTCAACAATCTGGAGGATGCAGGGATGGCAGCACAGTCAGGGAGCGAGGTCCCTCCCCTGAGAGGTGGTTATGCCAGGGTATCTGCACCCATTGGGGTGCACTTGATGCAAACCAAGCAAGAAAATCTGGAAGGGGGAGTACATTTATTTATTTGCCCTGCTCTTTTGCGATCCTATCCCTGATCCTAATGCGAGGCAGGAACCTAGGGAGTATGAAAAGGCAAAGCGAAGGAAGGTTGATAGGAATTGGGTGAACTGGGTGTCGGCGTTTATCATTTACGCTGGGGAAATCATGCAGGCGTTTCCCGAGAGGGCGATAGCCCTATGCAAGTATTTCGATATTTTTAGGAGGGCCTATTTGATGAAGGAGGGTTTTGGGTGGCTCAGATACGATGAGGCTTCAGGCAAAACGCGGCCATTGCGCCAGATGTGTGATGGGATGTGAAAGACCATGATTTGTGGCTTGAATGCATCCAAAAGAAGGATGTGGCTAGGGCTGATAGTGGTCATGTTATTGTAAAGGGGGCTGGGCAACCGACTGATAATGTTTGGGGTGAGCCTAACAAGAAAGGGAGCCAGTCTCTGGCATGCTATGATTTTAATGATGCGTCCTGTTGTTTTCGTGCCAACTGTAGGTTCAAACATGTCTGCTTGCAGTGCGGCAGGCCTCGTTCCATTGCCAACTGCCAGAGACAGAGGGGCGGGGGTCAAAGGGGCAAGCGCCCCTTCCAAAATGGAGGAGGCTGAGGTGGGGGTGCAGGACAGCAGGTTGTTAGTAAGAGCACCAACCACAGTTTGATGGTGGGTACTCAGGGAATTGATAAGGTGTTCCCCACCGGTACGGGATGCAAGTTATACTGTAGAAGGTTTTCATGTTGGTTTTGAGATTCCATTTGAAGGGGACCGGGTGCACATGTTTGCCCTTAATTTGAAATCAGTTAGTGTTTTGGAGGATACTGTTGAAAGAAAGTTGACGAAAGAGGTTTTAGAGGGACGGGTTGCAGACCCCTTCACAAGTTTACCTATGGACAATTTGAGAGTTTCTCCACTTGATATTGTACCCAAGAAAGCCCAAGGGGAATACAGATTGATACATCATCTGATATATCCCCGGGGGTATTTGGTGAATGATGCGATTCCACGGGACATCTGTACGGTGCACTATGCGTCGTTTGATGCTGCGGTGAAATTGTTACGGGATTGCAGTAGGGGTGCCTTCATGGCAAAGAGTGATATTAAGTCAGCATTTCACCTTTTGCCTGTTCACCCTAAGGATTTTGACCTTCTGGGGTTCGCTTTCAAGTGTCAAATCTATTATGACAAGGCTATGCCCATGGGATGTTCCATCTCTTGTGCTGCTTTTGAAAAATTCAGCACTGCACTAGAGTGGATAGTCAAACAAAGGGTGGGAAAGGGTCATGTGACACATTATCTTGACGATTATTTGTTTATCGGAAAGGCGGGGTCACAGAAGTGCGCCAACTTGTTTGGGTGTATTCCGTGAAGTGTCTGAGTTAGTGTGTGTCCCTTTGACTGAGGAGAATACTGAGGTCCCTGCACAGGTGCTAACCTACCTGGGCATAGAGGTGGACTCAGTCAGGGAATTGTCATAGTTACCCCAAGCTAAGATTCAGGAATTGCGGGTCAAGATAACGGCATGCATGACGATTGGTAAGGTTACGTTGAGGTTTTCGCAATCCCTGCTGGGTAAGCTGAATTTTGCTTGCCGGGTTATTGTCCTGGATCAGGCTTCCCTCTCTCGATTATACACGTTGATGGCCAGGGTCTCACTTCCCCATCACCACTTCAGAGTGATTAACGAGATGCGGGAAGCTCCGGAGGTGTGGTTGCAATTCTTGAGGACACACAACGGGGTTAGCCTGTGGCGTGAGCTGTATCTGTTGGAAGCAGAGTTGCAGGTGCACTCTGATGCAGCTGGGGTGGTGGGCTTGGGGGTTTATTTCCAGGGTGCCTGGTGTTCAGAGAGGTGGCCGAATCAGTGGCATGCATCAGGTATTTTAAGAGACCTAACCTTTTTGGAGTTGTTTCCGATTGTAGTTGTGGTGCATGTTTGGGTTGACAGTTTTAGGGACAGGAAATTATCTATTGGTGTGATAACATGGCCATGGTGCAGGTGGTTAATTCTTTATCCTCGAGATCAGAGAGGGTGATGAGACTGGTGAGGGCTTTTGTACTGTGCTGTTTGAAGTTTAATATTCTGTTTTGTGCCAGGCATGTCCTGGGAGTGAAGAACAAGATAGCTGATGCCCTCTCTCTTTTACAGATATGGCATTTTTGGGAGCTTGCTCCCCAGGCAAGGAAGGAACAGGAATTCATGCCCAGGGAGTTATGGAGCCTTGGAAGTTAGAGCTGATGGACACAGTTCATGGGTTCTGTGTCTCTGGTGACATGGCTCATGTATGAGAGGGCGATCAAGGAATTCTGTGTGTTCACTCATGGTAAGGGATGGCCTCTGNGACATGGCTCATGTATGAGAGGGCGATCAAGGAATTCTGTGTGTTCACTCATGGTAAGGGATGGCCTCTGGAATTCCCAGTGCTTATACAGCAGTGGGTTCAGTTCAGTTTGGAATTGCGTAAGAGGGGTTTGGCGGCTGGCACGATAGTGGCAAAGTGGTCGGCATTGACCTTTGTGTCAAAGATATTTGGGGTACAGGAGTCGTAGCGGATGCTGGTGCTGAAGGCAATGATTGTCTCTTGACAGAGGCAGGGCCGGATGCGGGCTAACAGCAGGGTTCCTTTGTCTCTAAAGGTCCTGGAAGATATTGTTGGGAAACTTGGTGAGATCTGTGTTAATGCTGGGGAAGTTTGTCTGTTTAAGGTGGCATTTGTTTTAGCCTTTTTTGACATGCTAAGGGTTAGTAAATTGGTGGTGCAGGCCAGGTCTGACTGCTCTAGGCAAGAATTACAGCTCAGCGATGTGACCATGGGGGGCGTAGGTTTGGAGGTGTGCATCAGGCTTTCCAAGACTGATCAGTTAGTCAGGGTCTCGAGGGTTGCTCTGTCTAGGTCTCTTGAGCCTCTCCATTGTCCCATGGCATGTATGGAGGAATATTTGAGGGTCAGATCTGGCACGTCTGGATCATTGTTCATGCACCAGCTGGTGCAGCCATTAGCTCGTTATCAATTTATGGCAGTTTTTTGGCATTGTTTGTGTTTACTGGGGATATCTGGGGTGGTTTTTAGATCCCATTAATTTTGGATTGGGGCAGCATCTTCTGCTGCTGTGGCTGGTTTTACTGATGTAGAAATCAAAATGGCTGGGAACTGGCGTTCTGGGTTTTTTAAAACTTATGTGTGCCCATTCCCAGAACTATAGGGCTGTTGAGTGATTATTTTTTTTCCCTTGTTCCTTTCAGGAGGCCAGCTGAATTATCAGGAAAAGGTAATTTGGATTTTGGGTCACAGTTTCATTCATTGGGCTGAGAAAAGGGTTCAGGCAGCTAGTTGGGGCACACTTTGGTTTGGCTGATAAAGCAGTTGTGGTTTGGAAGGGCCGGAGGGGTATGCTGTGGCCCCAGTTGATGCCAATGGCCATGGGGTGGTTAGAAAGGCCTCTGCCTGATATGATTTTGATCCATTTGGGTGAGAATGATTTCACCAGGGGATCTGGTTTGGATCTTTCAATTATGATTAGGCAGGATTGGGTCAGATTGCGGAAGTTTTTTCCTCAGGCCAGTCTGGTGTTCACTGAAATGTTGCAGAGAATCAGGTGGCCTGGGATTGTTAACCTAAGAGCGGTGGATAGAGCCAGAAAAAAGGTTAATGTCAAAATTAGGACATGGATAG
>QEPC01012413.1:753408-769983 GCA_003113815.1 Sphenodon punctatus
AACCTAAAGCCCATATTGTTAATGTTTTAAACTTTTTGAATTGCTGTACTATATGGGATCAAAGGTGCTAAGCAAAGTTTAAATTATAGTAAGACTGGCTACATCTTGAAGCACTTTCAGTCTAAATGGAGGCACAGAGAATGGTAGGAGGGAAAGCTGAGGCACCTAGAAGTGAAGGGACTTCCCTAAATGCACGTAGTAGGCTGGTCACAGGCTTGGTAACTGAACTGTTAGCCCAGTTTCTTTATCACTATTTTTCATTCCCTCTCTTGCCACCACACATCACTAAGAACAGTCAAATGAAATTTTCCAGATTTTTCTTCAAGAGTACTAATAACTGTAATTAATAACTAGTAATCTAACTAAAAGGTTTAATAAATATGCAAATATCATTATTTCACTCACATGATGAAAACAGATGGATCTCTTGAAAAAGTAGTAATCATTGGAATAGTCCCCAGTACAAGAGTCTAAGGCAGACCATGAAGACCATGGCTACAGGACTTAATGGACTGGTCAGGACTGAACTTATGTCATTTGGTGAAAAAGCCCCATGATTACACTGAGTGGGAAAGACTTGTCTACACTGTCACCAAACTTTGCTAGATGGAGAAGGCAATTGAAGAAGAAGTGCAACTTCCAATGAAAAGCTGCTCATTGAACTGGTCATGTTATATGGTATTTTTAGTAATTTTTGTGACTATCTTTCTTTAACCTGAAATCAATGCCATTACATCAGATTGGCAGCCTAGGGATATGATCTTCTGTGGAGATTGTGCCTGTGCTAGCAATAGGCACAATCATGGGTCCCATTCATTTCCATGGGATTCATATCAGTGTTGCTAGTGTACATCTTATCTGCTTGAAGGATCACACCATATAAATCAAAGTAGAATCTGACCATGTGAAGAAATTGGCTGTTTTCCCCTCTTTCCTCAACATTTTGAGCAAGTGTACCAAGAAAGATATAGGGAGAACACAGGGCATCGAGGAAGGCACACTAGCATGCAGATATATTGGACTCAGAGCACCTGGTGGATGCAGCTGGCTTAATTGGCAAATAGGTTATTCTCTTTAGTTTGAATACAATATGGTATTATAACTCAATAAAACCCATGACCTTTGACTTTATTCCAATTACTGATGTAATGTGTTTTTCACATTGACCAGCATAGCATCAGCAAGGTACAACAGAAGATAAAAGTATTCAATAAGTAATTATGATTATTTATATTACAACGAACACCTCTCACAGTTAGTCTCTTGCTGCTGTTGTCAAGGTGAATAGAAGCATGAACATAATCATGCTAGAAAAATTATGTATAGCCTATTGTTGGTTCCCACCATTCTGACATCCTTGATTTGATTTAATCAAACAGTAAAAGCCCAAATATGTAATAATAAATACAGAAATTATATCTGGCACAGCAGTTAAAATGCAAAAAGCCCTTTAAATGATGTATAAATTAGGTTAAAAATGTAATGCCTCATTCTTTGGAGTGCTTGTTAAACTTTTTATTTCTCTATTAATTAAAAGTTTCCAATGCCAGCTATGTAGCCATTTTGAGATTAAAGTGCTCTAGTAATTAGAACCTGTCCATGAACATATATATATATATATATATATATATTTAAATAATCTTTTAGCAGGGGATTTTTCTTGCTTATTAATCTGTCACTGAAAACTCATGTATGGGCAGATTTTTCTGCTTATAAATTTACCCAGTTTAATTTGCTACAAGCCAAAAGTAGTACTCTACAGACATAAATATATCATTTTGTGTACAGTATTCTGTCTCATGTACCATGGAAATAGTTCGGGGGGATGGGGTTAAAAATTATAATTATATAAAGTGTTGGCAAGACTTGTTATTACTTCCAGAAGCTCATTCCAGTCCCTCACATTCCAGTCCACCTTAGACATTTAGTATAGGTCATAAGTTTGTTTATGTGTTGTAAACCATATTAAATTGTGTAGGGTCCTCCACAATTTCTACAAATACAGAAAATAAGAACACAGCAACGTTTTGTGGATAGGGTTGGCAGAAATTGGTAGGTAGTATAGTTTGGGGAAAAGATTTTGTGTAGGTTGAACTTTCAAGTCTATCTCAGCAGGAAAGATGGTATAAGTTTATGTTGAAGATACAGCTAATAGAAGGAGGATCCTGAAGTGCGACCTATTACAGTTCCATTACTTCTGTAATTACTTGGCCAATTCCAAAGTGGGATTCAGAAATGTTATTAATTATTATTATTATTATTATTATTATTATTATTATTATTATACTAATTTAGTACTTTGATTGTTCAAGGTGCTTTACAATCAGTTCACCCTCCCAACAACACTGTTAGATAGGTCATTCTTATTATTATTATTCCCATTTCACAGTTGGCAAACCATAAGTGACTTACACAATGCCACCTCATAAACTGATTGCTAAGACCAGAGTTGAACACTGATCTCCAAGGTCTAAGACATTATTTATTTAATACCCCACCCCTCCTGCCATCAGGCAGCCCGGTGTCAGGCTCTGGCGTCCGGAGCCTAGGAATGGAAGGACGGGAAGGTAGGGAGGTGAGGAAAGGGGGGAAGGAGGCAAAGGGAGTAACAAGGAAACCTCTCAGCCACTCTCCGATACCAGGGAGATGAAATGCTCAGTATAAGGGCCAGACAAGCTGGCCTAAGAAAGCATACAGTTCATCATTGAGTATAAGGGATAGGGGACTAGGGAGAGGGACCCCATAGACCCCATTCCCAGGGAATGGGAAGCTAGAGGCAGGAAGCAGGGAACCAGAGGCAAGGAACGGGGGACAAGAGCTGGGGGAGCAAAAGGGGACCAGAGACAAGGGGCAAGGGACCAAAGGCAGGATATGGGAAGTTAGAGGCAGGACGCGGGGAGCCAGAGGTGGGGAACTGGTAACCAGAGCTGGGGGAGCAACAGGAAGCTAGAGGCAGGGAGTTGGGGGGCAACAGGGGACCAGAGACAAGGAGTTGGAAAACCAGAGCTGGGGACACCAAGGCCCATGGGGAAACTAAGGGGCTAGGAAACCAACAACATGGAGCTGGGGATTCTGGGACAAGGCCCTTGTGGAATCAAGGCCAAAGGGGGAGGAGCAAGGTAACAGAGGGAAACAAGAAACACCCACAGGACTGGGCCTCTCCTGCTGACAGACAGGCAGACAAACAGAGAGCAAGACACACTCTGTGGGTTTCAGGACATAATGGAAACAAACCACCATGGAGACAGGACAGGGTGTGAGTAGGGACCAATCAACATACACCCATGAAGACAGACAGAGGGGGAGGGGAACTAGGCAAGAAATACCTCAACACACAAGGGATACAAACAGGACAAGTACAGCACAAAAGGGAAGGACTTCACACATTAGGAACACAGAGGGGACACAACACACTGAGACTTACCAACACAAACACTGACACAAACAGAAGTGCAAGCAGAGCACAAGCAAAAATGGGAGAGCAAGGGGAATGGGCCAAGCAAGGGTCAAGGAGAAATGACCAGAAGCTCCACACCTGCTACAGCCCTCAGCAGCCCTAAATACATAGAGCCAATAAGACTGTGGCAGGTGGGCCCACGCCTTCCACCAGGTGTGCATAGGGCACAGAGCAAGAAAGAGAGGGAAAATGCCAAGATAAGTAAGGAAGCCACTCCCTACAGTGATCTGCCAGTAGCACAGGAGGCAGGGGTTCTTAGACAAGCCCCAAGGCCAGGGGTCAAGGCCCATCCCTGACACCTGGGGCAGCTTACAATATAAAAGCACAAATAAAATTCAATATAAAACATTTTTTAAAACTACAAAAAGGAGGGCGACATTTAGCACCCTCCACCCCACCCTCACCCCCTCCACCCTTTCACCTCTGTCCTCCGCCAAACGCCTGGCAGAACAGGCAGATCTTACAACTTTTCTGAAAAGAGGGGAGGTCCTGGGCCAGCCGCACCCGCACTGGAAGGAAGTTCCACAGCTGTGCCAAGGCCACTGAGAATACGCTCTCTTGCATGCCCCCCCCGAAAACTCAGGGGACCTCAAGAAGGGCACCCCCGGATGACCGCAAGGGTCGATCCAGCACCCGGGAGGTGAGGCAGTCCTGCAGGTAGGCAGGGCCTAGACCATTTAGGGCTTTATAGGTCAAAACCAACACGTTGAAGTGGGTCCGGAATGCTATCAGCAGCCACTGCAGAGTACGGAGCACCGGTGTTATGTGCTCATGGCGGCCCAATCCCACCAAGAGATGCCACCGCAGCCTGCACTAGCTGCAACCTCCAAGCCATTGTCATGGGTAGCCCCACATAGAGCGTGTTAACATTGTCTAGTCTAGAGGTGATGAAAGCATGGATGAGGGTGGCCAGGTAAGAGTCTGAAACATATGGCCGAAGCCACCGCACCAGATGTAATTGGCAAAAGGCACTCTTTGCCACAGCCTCCACCTGGGCATCCAGGTGGAGCTGCGTGTCAAGGAGCACCCCCACACTCCGCACCTGGGGAACTAATGCAGGACAGACCCCGTCCACAACAGGGGCCATTACCCCCGTTGCCTTACCCACCAGCATCTCCTCTGTCTTGTCAGGATTCAACCTCAGATGGTTGGCCCTCATCCAGTTCTCCACAGCCATCAGACACCGGGTAAGCACCGAGACTGCAGGGTCTGGGTCTGTTGTAAAAGAGAGGTATAGCTGGGTGTCATCCATATATTGATGACACTGCACGCCGAACCTCCTAATCACCTCACCGAGTGGCTGCATATACACATTGAACAGGAGAGGGGACAAGACAGAACCCTGCGGGACACCACACCAGAGGTCTTGCTATGGTGAAAAACATTCTCTGAGTACCACTCACTGAGTTCTTCCTGCTAGGAATGAGTGGACTGTTCAACAACAGTTGCGTCCACTCCTGCACAATCCTGCAGGCGCGTCACAAACATCTCATGGTCAACGGTATCAAACGCAGCCAAAAGATCTCACAACACCAACAGGGTCGACTGACCCCAGTCTAACTCTCAGCACAGGTCATCCATCAAGGCCACAAGTGCAGTCTTGGTGCCATATCCCAGACAAAATCCCGACTGGGAAGGATCAAGAAAACTGATGTGATCCAGAAGCCCCTGCCACTGCTGGGCCACTACCCATTCAATAACCTTCCCTAAAAAGGCCGCTAGCTGGCAAGCGAGTCAATGTCAAGCGATGGTTTCTTGAGCAGAGGCCGCACCACCATCTCCTTGAGGTCTGTCCTCCAGGAGGAAGGCATTGACCACCCTTGACAGCAATGGCCCCTTTGTCTCCCTGCAATATTTCACTAGCCAGGATGGGCATGGGTCTAACTCACAAGAAGTGGCCCTAACTTCCCCATGGACCCCAATCACATCGACGGGCACCACTGATTGGAATTGATCCCACAAAACTGGACAAGATGGGGCTTCCATAACCTCCGGCTCTCCTACTGTAATAAGTGCAGCATCGAAGTCACAGTGAATACGAGTGATTTTATCCACAAAATAGTCCACAAACATGTCACAGCATGCCGTAGATTACTCCATTCCTAGTTGGAGAGAGGCGAGAATGACCAATCCCTGCACCACCCGGAAAAGTTCTGTTGGACAGGACTTAGCGTATGCTATGAGGGCAGCAAGAAACTCTTTTTTTGCTGTCCTCATAGCCACAGCATAGGCTCATAAACTAGATATATGGTGCAATCTGTCGGCTTTAATGTGAGAGCGGCGCCACCGTCACTCCAACGCCCAACCATTCCGCTTTAGCACCCGCAGGTCCTCCGAATACCAAGGAGGCCTGTGGTGCTGTCGCCTGGGAAGTGGATGTCTAGGTGCCGTCCAATCAATGGCCTCAGTTAGCAAGGTGTTCCAGACAGCCACAAAGTCATCAATGAGACAGTCGCCAAAATCAGTGAATATTTTCCCCAGAGTCCTCTTGAACCGCTCTGGTTCCATCAATCTCTGGGGGCGAAACATACAAATTTGTCCCACATCCATCCAGGGGCAGACATGCACCAGAAGAGACGTCTGCAGGAGGTAATGGTCTGTCCATGAGAAGGGCATTGCTGATATCTCCCCAAATAACAGAGCACCTACCTCAAGGCTGGTGAAAAATATGAGATCCACAGTATGCTCCCCCCCTGGTGTGTTGGGCCACTAACCACCTGGGACAGGCCTATGGTTGCCATGGCAGCCATGAACACATGTTCCGTGCCCCCAAGGATGGCATCGACATGAATGCTGAAGTCCCCCAAGACTAACGTCTTCGGGGACCGCAATACTACCTCCATCAGAGCATGCAGAGAGGCTGTTGTACAAATAGGTGCATGGTATACAAGCAGCAACCCTAAACTGTCCCCTGCCAAATCAAACACAAGGTGAAGGACCTCAACCAACCATGATTTGCACCAGATACCTCCTCACAGACCATCCCTCTTTAAAAATTATGGATACACCGCCCCCCTACCCCCATCCTTCCGACCATGGCTGATTCTGCATAGAATACCCGACTGGAACAAGGTCAGTCAGAATAGGCGCCAACCCAAGGTCCAGCCAGGTTTCTGTGATACATACGAGATCGGCGGCTGAGTCCAGGATCATCTCATAGACAGTAGGGATGTGCGGTTCGGATGTTTGGATTTTCGGCCATTCGGTTCACGAAGCGAGTTTGAGTTCAGTCATTGAATCGTTCAGTTAGTGGCATTCAGTCCTGCTGAACGTTTGGCGGAGTTAGGTATTGGTATCGTTTGGTCCTACAAGCACACTATAAAACTGAATCACTACACACTATCTCTCATAACTAAGCTAACTAAGCTAACTCCTACATCTATCTATCTATCTATCTATCTATCTATCTATCTATCTATCTATCTATCTATCTATCTATCTATCTATCCACCCACAGGGATGGGGGATACAGACAGCTCACACCAAACAACACAGGGAGGGGTACAAAATTGAAATGAAAGTTAAATGAATGTGGATTCCTTTAATCAATCTTTTTGGAATTTGGTACACCTAATTCCTTCAATTGGAGGTATAATCACTCCATGGGTCAGGCAAATATAGTGAAAAACAAAAAAGGCACAGCCTAAAATGTGTTTTCCATTGAAACCAATGGAAAATGAAAATGAAAGCAAAAACGAAAATGACAATTTGATATTTATGAAAACAAAAATGACAGATTTAAATAATGAAAATGAAAAATGAAAACAAAAACAACATGGGCCCCTGGGTGCACACCTCTAGCCTAACTCCCATGACTCAACTGTCACCTTTCATCCCCCCTTCCTACCAAATATGGCACTGTTTCCAGAAGTTTCTGGGAGCTTCTCCAGCAAGGCCCAGGCATGCAAGCGATTCCAAAGTTTCTGGTTTTCTAAAGAACAGCTATGATTTCCCGAACTTCAAAAACTGCCATTCCAGGTCAAAGACCCCAAATTTGGCAATTTAAAAATAATTCCGAAGACTTCATTTCAGCCTTACTTATGTGGAAACCTATGAGCTAGGCCAGAAACTTTAGTCAAAGAACAGATCCTTCTGGGTAAGAAAAGCTGAGCAGAGTTAGGAAATTTTCCAGTATACAATATTGCTTTTGCTAAGACACTGCACGTTTCCATTGTTTCTCTTTAAGCTCTTATCATTAGCCTTGAACTTTGGTTCAGAACTGCATATCTTTTGGGTACAGAAGAAGGGTGGGGGGGGAGAGTTTTTTTCTATAAACTGTCTGGCAGCAGTTTTTTTTCTCTCTTGGCACACCTGAATATTGTTGCTTGTTTGTAACTTGATGTGTCTATAAATATATGTTAGGTTTCTGCTTGGGGCAAAGAGCTCTGACTTGGATGGGAATCCTTGTCTGTTGAGCTACTCTCCTGGCAATTGCTAGTTAAAAATAAAAGTATTTATGACAGGTTCTTATAGAAAACAGTATTGCTTGATTTCTTCCACAGTTCTTTGGTGCCGTGACCCGCAGAGCTAAGTGCCCGGCAGGTTCCTGGAAGGCTGCGTACCATCTCCCTTCCAAAACCCTGGCACCACACCAAGGTAAGAGACCTTTTGAAATCTCTAAAGGGGCTTTGGTGGAGTACTGACCGCTGGAGGCAGAAGACCTGATCATTGGGCAACGTTATCCAAACCTGTGGAATAAAGTCTGTCAGACATACTAAAAGGGGTAAGGAAAAAATCCTGAAGGAGAGGATTTTGGAAGGCTGAGAACTGTGACTTGAGATTATAACCACTGACCAGGTCTAGGAGCGCTTATAGACGAGACAAAAAGGCGGCTGATCCTTTGATCAGTTCCCTTTCTTTTGGCTCGTCTAAATTTCAAGGCCGGATCCTACCTCGCGTCTTACCGGGTTGGTGATCCTGGCCTCTCAGAGGCAGATCTCCGAAGTGCTGGCTTTATGCTGCACTTCCGGGTTCCCTGGCTGAGTGCGCATGCGCGGAAGGGTGCGCATGCGCACAACGACTGTACACCGTGTCTGAACATCAGACACGGCATACAGAAGAAGGCGGGGGAGAGATGCCGGCGCTGAATGATCCAGCTTGTGAGCGGGATCATCTAACAGCGCCCTAGGACTTAAACGAAGTCTAGCCACCCAAAGGCTGTTTGTCAGAGCAGTTTTGAAAGCAAGGGGGCTTTGTGGAACCCGGTGACCCAGTGGGAATGTGTGTGAATAAAACCTTCCTATTCCCTATTCTATGGTTATGAGCCTGACACCACAGTTGGAGACGCAGTTGGACTATGCCTTTGGCATGTGTCCCATATGCTCCTTGTAGGTGGAAGGACTGCCTTGATAAGCCTTTCCTGTGTGATTGAGCCCATGAGAATTGTGGAAAATGGGGTGGGTGGGTCAAAGGAGGTCCCCATCCTGCCAAAAGGAATCCCAGGCTGGTATATGTATACGCACTATGGCCAGAAGACGTGTAGATTTTTGGATAAGTGGAATTGGTATACCAAAGATGATTCTGATAAGCAGTTCCCTCAGATTGGCACTTTTGATCTAGACAAAATTGTACATCTCTGAGGAGCCTTAGAGTCACAAGGCAGTAAATTGCCACAGACTCAATGGGATGTGTATCTTGATTGGTATGAAGAAACTTCCAAAAGACAACAGGAATCCTGGGCAAAGAATCTTAAAGACTCCCAAGAAAAATTAGACTCAATTTAAAGAACTTATTTATACAGTTATAAATTACAACAATTAAAACCAGGGTAGCACTAAAATAATTAATTCAATAAATAAGAGTAGAGGGAGATAAAAAAAAACTTCCCCCCCCCTCCAAGGACTCTACGAACAGTCAGGTTTTGCAAGTTTGCTGGAATGTTAAAAGGCTTGGGGCCAGGCAAGTTTCCACCAGGAGGGAATTCCAAAGGCCAGGCCACTGAGAATTCCCTCTCCATTGTGCCCCCCCACTTAACACGAGGGACCTCCAAGAAGGCACCCCCGGAAGACTGAAGGAGCCACTCTGGGGCGCGGAGGACAAGGTGGTCCCTGAGATATGAGGGGCCCAGACTGTGAAGGGGCTTATAGATCGATACCAAAACCTTGAACCTGGCTTGGCACACTATTGGCAGCTAGTGCAGGGTTTGGAGCACAGGTGTTATGTGCTCCTGATGGCCAGTCCCCGACAGGAGCCGGGCTGCTGCATTCTGCACTAGCTGCAGCTTCTGAACCAGGAACAAGGGCAGCCCCCCGTAGAGCATGTTGCAGTTGTCCAGCCTCGAGGTTACGAAGGCATGGATGAGGGAGGCCAGGTCTGGGCCAGAGAAGTACGGATGCAGCCTCTGCACCAGATACAACTGGAGGAAAATGGCCTTCGCCACTACCTCCACCTGTTACTCCAGGTGGAGATCTCCATCCAATATCACCCCTGGACTCCGAACCTAATGAGCTATAGGAGGGCAAGCCCCCCCCAATCAAGGGGGTCAACACCTCCCTCGCTCTCTCCACCACCATCACCTCTGTCTTATCAGGGTTGAGCTTCAGTCTGCTCTGCCACATCCACTCCACCACGGCCTCCAGACACTGGGACAGCAATGAGACAGCAGGGTCTGAGTCCGCTGAAAAAGAGAGGTACTGCTGAGTATCATCAGCATATTGGTGACATCGCACCCTGAACCCTCTCATGACCTCCCCCAAGAACTGCATATATACATTAAATAACAATGGAGACAAGATGGAAACCTGTGGAATGCTGCAGGATAAAGTGCGGGGGCAAAATGTTTCATCTCCCAACACTACCTGCCGGCTTCTCCCTGAGAGGAATAAGTGGAACCATTCAAGAAAAGTCCCGTCCAGGTCCCCCAGGTCACGCAGCTGTCTCAACAGCAGCCCATGGTCCACGGTGTCAAAAGCATCCGAGAAATCTAGCAGGATGAAAAATGTCAAACATCCTACATCCATCTCCAGGCAGAGATCGTCAACCATGGCCACCAACACCGTCTCGGTGCCATAGCTGGGACAGAACCCAGATTGAAAAAGGTCTAGGAAACCGGTGCTGTCTAGATGCGCCTGGAGCTGGATTGCCACCTCCCGCTCAATAACCTTCCCTAAAAAGGTTAAGGTTAGAGACAGGTCAGTAGCTGGCGAGTGCCTCCACAACTAATGATGGTTTTTTTCAGTAGAGGGCACACCACAGCCTCCTTGAGGCTAAGCTACAACCTCCCTGCTGCAAGGAAGCATTAACCACCCTTGCCAGCACCATCCCCAATGTCTCCCTGGAGACTTTCACCAACCAGGACGGGCACTGATCAAATTAAAACCTGGTGGCTCTCACAGACCCCAGGACATCCACCGCATTGATTGGTGTCACGTCCTGAAACTCCCCCCACAAAGTTGGACCAGACGGGGCCTCCGTGACCTCGCACTCTCCACCTACTGCCCCTAATCCAGTGTCAAAGTTGCTCTGAATCCAAGTGATCTTGTCTGTGAAGTAGGTGACAAACTCCTCACAGTGGACCTGGGACAAGTCCCCATCCAGGCAGAGGGAGGCCGAACTGACAGGCACATGCACCACCCGAAACAGCTCCGCTGGGCGTGACTTCACAGATGCTATGAGGACAGCAAGGAACTCTTTCCTTTCTGTCCTCACAGCCTCAACATAGGACCACAAATGGGCCCTATGGAAATTAGAAGTCGGTCAGAGTCAGATCGAGGCCAATGCCAGCGTTGCTCCAGCCTCCTGCCTACTCACTTCGTACACCGCAGCCCCTCAGTGAACCAAGGGGCCCTGCGGTGATGAGACAGAGGCAGATGGTGTCTCAGAGCCACCCTGTCAATGGCCTCCTTCAGCAAGCTGTTCCAATGCTGGACCAGCTCATTGACAGAGTGACCGTCCAGGTCCAAGGTTAACTCCCTCAGGACCTCCTGGAACCGCTGAGGTTCCATCAGCCTCTGAGGGAGGACCATCCTAACTGGTCAATTCCCCTTCTGGAGGGGGTGCGCTGAGAGACTGGCCTGAAGGAGATAAAGACGCATTGTAAACCTGGCCAGGTCAGTTCATCTAGCACTCCACTTGTTCCAATGTATCCTCAACTTAACTCTCTCAAGGATACAGATGAAGAAACAGATGAAGATATTGTAGATCTTTTTAATAATATATCTCTACCACCATATCCCAACAATGATGGGACACCCCCACCACAGCAACCCTTAGCCCAGATAAAGACTCCACCTAACAGTCCCAGAGGAGGGATTTTATACCAGCCTGATCAAGGAGCAGCTTCAGAGCAAGCCCACATCCTTCCAGAGAAGTTTAGTTCTGTTTCTGGTCGTACTAGGAAGGCACAGGTTAAAGAAGTTACTATGGACCCACTCCGTCAGTTGCCAGTGCCAGCAGGATTAGTGGTTGTCCATGCTCCCTGGACACCAACAGACTTGAGGAATTTAATCAAAGAATTTCCTAATATCAGAGAAGAACCCCCAAAATTCAGAGATGAATTACAAACTATTATAAACTGTTATAATCCAAATTGGGCAGACTTAGATCAATTAATGAGAGCCTTTCTCCCCAATGAAGTGCGTCAGAGACTAGAAAGGACAAGTAATTGGCCTCAAGCTGAGCCACCTTCCCAGGATTTAGAAACAGCTCGTACAGCACTCGGGTTTGCCCCCCCCCAACAAACTGGGCAAAAAATGAATAATTGCAAACAGAATAAAGGTGAACATCCTGCTGATTATATGGACCGTTTACAAATTGTTTTTAATAGACACTCTGGTATAAATGATGCAGCCCTAAATGTGCAGGAAGTGGTAGCTGCTGCTTTCATTCAAGGACACCTTCCAAAAGTCCAAGAGCTGCTTTGAGCTATTGCCAATGGGTGGCAAACTAAGCCTCTGACTGAACTTGTTACCCTTGCAAATAATTGTGTTGCCTTTCAGGAAAAGAAGAAAGAGACCACTAAAACTAAATTAATGGCTCTTCAAATTCAGCACTTTGATTCCAACAGAGCCCGAAGAAGGGGAGGGATAGGATTTAATAGAGGAAGTTTGGGGGGAGGGGGTAGTGGGTGTGGCAGAGGACAAGAAACTTTCCTAGTCCCAGGGAATTCCACCTGTCATTATTGTGGACAGATGGGCCATTGGAAAGCTGAATGTCCTAATCGACCTGGCCAGTCAGTGAGACCATTCAAGTCACCAACATTTGAGCCACCACCTCCTCCCTTACCCCAGAATCCAACACAGATCTTGTATTAGGACAGCCTGAGGAATAGTAACTTCATTAATGCACCTCTTTTATCTATAGACCAGTCTGGTCCCTTTGTGTCTTGTTTAATAGATGGGAAACCAACTGAATGCCTTGTGGACACTGGAGCCAGTAGGTCCACCCTGAAAGCCCAGGACTTTCCCTCTACTTCCTTATCTGCTGAAATTGTTAATGCTGTAGGAATTTCTAATAAATCGGTACCACACCCGGTATCCGAACCACTTTCTATTTCCCTAGGTCCTATTTCTGACCAACATGCTTTTCTTTGGAGTCCTTCCTCTCCAGTTAATCTGCTAGGTAGAGATTTGCTTTGTAAACTTGGTTGTACTATTTACTGTTCTCAGATGGAATTTATTTAGACATTCCATGTAAAAATGAGTTTGCTGTGCTAGCACTTATGTTTGAAATTCCAGAGAGCAAACAAGACTCTGAATTATCTGAGGTTCAGTGAGAAATTTTATTAGCTGTCCCGCCTCTTTTGTGGTCTCAACATGCTAATGAAGTTGGGGAAATTAAAATGACAGAACCTGTAAAAATAAGGTTAAATCCTACTAAACCCTTGCCTAGAATTCCTCAATATTCTCTACGACCTGAGGCAGAAGAAGTCATGTACCCTGTTATTGTGTCTCTTTTGAAACAAGGAAACATTGTACCTACTCAAAGTCCCTGCAATACCCCAATTCTTCCTGTTCAGAAAACAGGAAATAATGTCTACCATTTTGTGCAGGACTTAAGAGCTGTTAATTCTGTTGTAATACCTACTTTTCCCGTTGTCCCTAATCCATCTACAATTTTGTCTTGCATTCCAACAAACTCAAAATTTCCCTGTTGTGACTCAACGATATTGCCAGACCTGCCCTATCTGTCAGGCTCACAACATGGACAAACATGTAAAAACACAAAGGGCAGCATACACCCCTCCATTGGGACCATTTGTAAATTTTCAGATTGATTTCATTCAAATGCCAAGATGTGTATCAAATGAATATGTGTTAGTACTTGTCTGTATATTTTCTGGATGGGTGGAAGCGTACCCATGTGCAAAAGCTGACACTATTACAGTCAGCAAGAGACTTTTGAAATAATTTATCCCTCAATTTGGGATGCCTTTGTCTATCAACGGTGACAGAGGAACCCATTTCACGGGCCAAGTTATGAAAGAGATTTACAAAGCCCTGAAGATCCAGAAGAACTTTCATTGTCCATATCACCCCCAGTCTGCAGGGGCTGTGGAAAGACAGAATGGCATCTTGAAAAATAAGATGGTTAAAATATGCCACGAAACCAATCTCAAATGGCCTGACGCCTTGCCCTTATGAGCATGAGGTCATCATGCAACAGAAAGACTGGCCTATCACTACATGAGATTTTAATGGGAAGACCCATGAGACTTCCTAGTTTCCTACCTGTTTCAACCCATGTACTAGACGTTGCTTTGGCTGATGAAACTATTTTAACCTACTGTCAAGAATTAATGAAGAGTGTCACGACTTTTCATTCACAGGTTCAAGAAGCCCTTCCTCAGGAACCTCGTGAAGCATGTCACGACTTACAGCCTGGTGATTGGGTCCCTTTCAAGGTTCACCAGAGGAAGACTGCTTTTGAACCTCGCTGGAAAGGCCCATTCCAGGAACTTCTTACCACTAACACTGCAGTCAAATGCCAGGGTCGCCTGTCCTGGGTTCATGCCTCACATTGTAAAAAGACTGCTGCACCTGTAGAAATATGGTCAGAGGAGCACGGTGTAAGTGCTAGTAACCTCTCCCCTGCAATGGAAGAGGATTTGCCACTCCAGAGTGAAGAGGGTGTACCACAATGTCACCCCTACAACCTTAGAGGGAAGAGAAAAGACCCTTCCAAACAGATGGTTCCCTAAATGGGTTTGGCTTGTCGCCTTCAGGCTGCACCACTATTGTTTGCATAATTCTGTTCTGGCCTGACCAGGAAATAGAAGGGACTCTGACTATTAACACCTCAGTAGAAACACAGATGAAGCAAAAAGCAAAGTAGTCTGTACAGACTGAAAATACCTTCTTGCTAACTACTGAGCAACTCCATAGGGATTTGAATCTGAATAAGTCAAAATGTTGGATTTGTGTTCATGTCCATGTACATGCTCTTGGAGGTATTCCTATGTATGCCTATCCACTTAATCGTTCTGAGCTTAAAGCCCCATACAGATCTGAGTTACCTCCACATGGGCAGTGGTATTGTGCCACATGGGCAGTGGTATTGTGCAATATTTCTGAATTGATATACATTATTGCCCCTCCCAAGGTCCCGGTTTGCTTACAATGTAATGGCACCAGATATTTTGTGGGTAATTCCACTTGTGATGTCACCATCACTAAAAATGGAGCAATGCAAAATGGTATCTTCCTTACTGATTATGGTCCTGTAAATTATAATATGACAGGTTATTACCATCAGGTTTTCATGTATACCCGTACCTGTGCTTCAGGGTCACAGCCCTGGTGGGTCACTACTTTGTTTGTGGCAAAAAAGCTTATAAGCACCTCCCCGCAGGTTTTAGTGGCACATTTTTTTTTTCAATCCTACTCCCCGCCATACGATACACTTCCACACTGTTTCAAGGAAAACTCCGAAATCGGTTGTGTTGTTGGCAGGGTGTGTGTGCAGAGAGCAGAGCTGAGTGGCCAGGATGCTGGAGGCATGCAGCCTACATGTCAGTGAGAGCTATCTACCTGGACCCAGGGTGACCTTTGGGATTTCCTTGGGACTTTGTCTCGGAATCTGTGTTGGCAGATGAGAGCAGGGCTGTGAGACCTGAGATGATTGAAAGTTGCAGCCACAGCTGTGAACATTTGTACTTCCGGTGGGAAGGATATTTAAGCGAGCCCTGTGCCTATGGCATGCCATTGGCATACGCCATTAGGTATCATGCCTAAGGGCTGTGTGTGCAAGGGTGCGCCCTTGGGTGCGTAACCTTAGGCGCTGGACTGGGACAGTGGGTGAGGCTATTCTGTCAGTATTCGTAGTGATTATCTACTGAGGGATTTGGTTTGAAGGCAGCTGGTTTGTACATTTAAGCATTTGTGTTTGGTTAAACCTGGTGTGTATTGTTTATTGGGTTGTTAATTATAATGTCAGTAAAGAGCAAATGCCCCCGGCCTCAGGTGATATTGGTATCATCCCCGTCTAAACAAAGGAAAATTGATAGTTTTCTCCTTACTGGAATTCCTATCTCTAATAGATTTGAGGTATTAAAGGATGGGTCCCTGATTTATGAGTTGACTCAACCCAAGGGGGCGGATCTATCAGTAACCCGAAGTAGGATATCTAAACAACTAGGCACAATTCAAGTGGGTGATAATGTCCACAAGCTAGGTCTGTCATTGTTAGAGCAGCCCAAAGCTAGTTTGCAGCTTCCTAGACAAACCACTACGGCAGCTGATCTCGTGGCTTAACATGTAATGAACACTGCACAAACTGTACAATATCTTTTTGCTCAATTGAAGGCGCTTTCCCTTAAGGTAGGGGATCTTCATAAGGTATTAGAAGGAAAATGTCCTTTTCATAAAACAGGATTTGTTGTAGATCCCTTAGATGGGCAAGTTAGCAGTGGTATAGGGGAAACAAAGCCTCAGTTTCTGACTGATGATAAGATATTAACAAGTGTTATAACTGGATCTTTAGGGGAGGTGAGCAATGAGTAATTGGTTTTTGAGATGATAGATTATTTTGGGGAGAAACATCTAATTCCCCATCAGAGAGTTGCTAATAAACTTATTTTTAAGTTTTAATTTTCTCATCGTAATCAAGCCAAGTACGTGCACTTGAGACCTCGCATCTTCATGAATGTTAGACCCCTTGTCTCTCCCTCTGTTCCCCTTCCT
>QEPC01012414.1:6823-18863 GCA_003113815.1 Sphenodon punctatus
GGTGGCATATAAGTTTTAATATTAAAAATATATTTAAAATAGAAGCCAGGTAACACCCAGCACCACTACAACCACTGAAGAATCGCAGTTGCCCTCCACCTACTAATCTACCCACCAATGCTGCATTCCCTGGACCAAGGAAAGAGATCAAGGCCTTCATCACTTTATTGGGGAGCACAATGTCCAATATGACCTGGTAAAGTGCTACAGGAACAAAGTACTGTTCCAAGAAATCTTGGTCCAAATGTCCCAAGGCTACACCGGAACCAGTGTTGGCAGCGGGCAAAGGACTTGAGGCGTGGGTACAAGGAGATCTGGGGAAACCAGTTAGCGTCTGGCAGTGGGAGGCAAACATCGCCCTGTTACGAGCTCTGTGACCAATTCCTCTGTATGGATGGAGTCATCATTGTATCTTGCCTGTATGGCTGCAGCTTCACAAGGACTAGAAGCAGGTAGATATGGCTCCCTCACTGCCCATTCCTGCTGCAACTGCTCCCACTACAACCACTGCCAGTCCCACCTTGGAAGCCACACAACCACCAGCAGAGATCCCACCATGCCCATCCCTGCCCTGGAGCCAGCACAGGTCAACCTTGATGCAGACATGATGACTCTCATGGTGTATCCCCTTACACTCGAGAGCCAGCCCTTGTTCAAGGATCTATCCAGTAGTACTGGTCGAGGACACAGAGAACCCAGATGCTACCTTTGTAGAGCAGGTAAGTTAAAATACCTGCGGGAGGGTGTTTGTGTTTACACAGCTGCATGATAACAGCTTCCATTTATTGCTATCCAATTATGTTTCTTATTGTTTACTGTGTTGACAGGCAGTCAAGAGAATGCAGAGGAGCAGCAGAGAAATTGCAAGGAAACTGCTCCACTGGATGGGAACGGTAGGCACAAGAAGCAGGTGACAGCATCATGGTGGGCTTGGGCTAGCAGGTGAGAAGGCACCATGGTGGGACAGCAGGTTGGCATGGCGGGGTGAAAGGCACCATGGTGGGATGGAGGACTAGCAGGATGGTGGAAGCCCAAATTTTGGCAGGTGAGGGGGAAGATGGCACAAATGGCAGTGACTGATTTTTATATGTTCTACACTGCTCTACAATGATCATGGGAAGAGAGCTGCATGGCACTGGGATACCACTGCAGTTCCCAGTAGCCACCTAAGCCAGTTACTCATTCCTGCTTCCCTTCAGGTGAGTGGAGGGCTGAAAACCGGGCAGACTAGGGCCTGAAACACCAAAGTGGGAAGATGAGTGGGCGGTCTGAACTAAAGGCTTTCCTTGTTGCCTTGCTACAGGTCTTCCAGCACAGCGGGCATGGATGGGAACCCACAGCCAGTCAGCCACAAGCACCCATGGTAACCAGAACCTGCAGGTGAGGTCTGCAACCAGCGGTGCAGAGAGGATTTAGCAAGGAAGCTGCTTGAGACCACATTGCAGGCGGATGAAATCAGCGATGCCATTAGCAGTGCGGCCAGGGAGCATAGGCAGCTGGTGTGGCAGAACGTTGCAGAACACAAGGCTTTTGCTGCCACTGGCACACTGGTCCCCACTCTGGCAGCAGTTTGAGTGGTCGGACAGCCTGATTGAGAAGGTGAGCGAGGAGATGAGTGATATGTGGGCAGACACTCAAAGCAGCCTGTTCCAGTCCATCCAGCTCCAGAACTCCTTTCTCAAGCTTGTTCCTGCCATGACTGCAAGCATTGTTACTCAGGCAGGTGCCATTTTCTATCCCGCATTGGCCCTTCATGACAGCCTACATGGAGGCCGAGCACCCACCGTGGTTCCTCCTGCACTCCCGAGGCCTCTCTACACTACATTCACAACAGGAAACAATTCCTGGGCCAGGCACACTCTCCCCAACCCCAACAGTAATTCCCACATGCCTCCCTTGAACATTCCTCCGCAGCTGGATCTGCAGGAGGAGGATTGGGAAGATGTCCCTCGTCCTGCCACCCAAATGACAATGCTAATCTCAGAGTAGGCAGAAAAAGAAACAATTGGATATTTAAACAGTTTGCTATTTATACTTCAATATATACATTTCTTTAATAAATTGTATAACGTTTAATCAAGTTTTTTAATTTTTCATAATCCACGCTTTCTGTGCTTCTTCTAGGAAAGGAAGAGGGAAGCTTAGACAGGGGGTGGATAATGGCTGTATGGCATAGTGATAACCCACTTTGGGGTGGGGTAGCTGGTGGGGGTGCAGAGAACAGTGGGTGTGCAGGGAAGGATGAGAGGCCTTGGAGAATGGCAGTATGGCATAACGATAAACCGATTTGGGGACTGGGGGTGGGAAGGGAAGGGAAGGGAAGGAGGTGACAGGTGCACCAAAAATGGAAGGTGGGGGGCAGACTACTGGCAAAGGTCAGGTACTGGTCAGTTGTGTCCCTCTGCACTTTCTATTGACATTCCCAGACTCAGCTAATACAAATGCCTATCCATCTTCCTCTCCAAATGCCTGGCGGAACAATAAAGTCTTACATAGCCGCCGGAAGTTGAGCAGATCCGAACAGAGGCAGGCCTCCTCTGGGAGGGAGTTTCACAGTAATGGTGCAGCCACCGAGAACACCCTCCTCAAGGTAGCCATTTGCCGACAGTGTGGTGCCTCGAGAAGAGCACCTCCAGAAGACCACAAAGTCTGGCATAGGGCCCAGGGGGTGAGGTCGTCCTGCAGATAAGTGGGACCCAGACTGTGTAGGGCTTTAAAGGTCAAAACCAGCACCTTGAATCGGGCCCAGAAGAATATTGGAAGCCAATGCAGTGCACACAAAACTAGAGTTATTCTCATCGTAACCAAGCCAAGTACGTGCACTTGAGACCTCACATCTTCATGAACGTTAGACCCCTTGTCTCTCCCTCTGTTCCCCTTCCTATGTCTCTCCCCCAGCTCCTGTCTCTCAGATTGTAAGCCCTAGGGGCAGGGACCGTGTCTATTTTATTACTTTGTAAAGTGCCAGGTACACTGCTGGCGCTATATAAATGTTTGTTAGTAATAATAATAATAATAGTTATATGCTCACACCAGCCCATCCCGGCAAGGAGACAGGCTGCCGTATTCTGCACTAGCTGCAGCCTCTGGACCAGCAGATGTTGTGGAGAACACAGGTGGCAGTTGTTAGCAGTGGAGCGGTGTCTAGCTGGAAATCTATCCTAGCAGCAATTGATCTCCAGTGCTCCTTTAAAATCCCAAACATTCTCTCCACAACAGAGCGGGTGGCACTGAGCTTCCAGTTAAAGTACTTCTGCTACAGGGTGTGGACAATGCTGTATGCATTCATGAGCCAGAGCTTCAGGGGGTAGGCCAGGTCCCCAAGAACAAGAGGCCTCAATGCATGTTTCTGTGGAGGGTCCAAAGTCCCTGGTGTACATGCGGCCAAAGAAGGGGGACTGACAGAAGATGCAGGCATCATGGTTCCTCCCGGACCACCCCGCCAGCACATCTATGAATTGGGCACAGTGGTCCACTACAGCCTGGAGAACCAGAGAAAAAACCCATCCGTCCGTAGTATAGGTTGGACAGATGATGCTGATATGGCCATCACTATACAGTTCAGGAACTCTTCCTGCCAAAAGCCTCTTCGGGGTCAGCCAACTGCACCACCCGATTCAGACGCACTTCCACAATCACTGTGCAAGCCTCCACTAGTATAGTGCCCACCGCGGAGGTTCCAGAACCAAATTGCTGGGCGACAGAGCAGCAGGAGTCTGGAGTGGTAAGCTTTCAGGTGGCGATAGCCATGTGCTTCTCCATGGAGCATGGTGATGTGGTTGGCCATCCTTGTTTCTCCAGTTGTGGCCTGAGGATCTCAGCCATCTGCAGGACAAGGTAATGGGGCATCCTGAAGTTTGCAATCCACTCAGCATCTCCCCATAAGGAGAGTATGTTTCCCCACCAGTCTGTGCTCTTCTTCACCCAGACAAGCCTCTCAGTGGATACATCCATGAGCACGGCGTTGATGACTGAAGCTGCATCTCCTGACAAGTACCTCTCTACATGCATCAGCTCAGATGCCCTTGCATGGCTCTGATCCTCCCCAACATGGTCCATTTTCACTGGAGGTAGGAAGTGCATGGCACCAAAGCAGGAGCCAGTGTGGTGCACCCAACTGTCCTGGCCACAGGTCAAGTAAGAGCCTTTCTATGTCTTGAAATTACATTGAGCCAACTACAGCAGAAGGCTTAGATCAATTGGATCGCTTGCAGCTCAGCATCAGAAAGGAAGACCTGGAGCACAACAATGAGCACAAGGAAGTTCTCAGCATGTGTCTCCATGGCTGCAGTTCCGGAGTCCATGAACTCTACAGACTAGGGATGTACGAACAGAACATGGTTCAGCTGTTTGGTTTGAAAACCAAGTTCAGGTTCGGTTGTTCGGTTCGGCAGAGTTCGGTTCAGCGAAACATGGCCGAACATTCGAAAATAGCGCTATCAGTACCGATATAGATATTGAATTTGAAGATTTTTTCGGTATCGGTATTATTTGGCCCTGAGACCAGCCCTGGTTTCCACCCCTGGTGCCAGGAAGTCTGCTCCTCAGCTGCCCCCCCCTCCAGTCACGTTTTTCCCGCCCGAATGGGCCTTCCAGTCACGTTTCTCCTGCCCCTGAACTCATCCAAACTCACCCGAACATGACCGAACTGTTTGGTCGTTTCCGAGTTCGGTTCAGACATTTGGTTCGGTCATCCGAACAGACCGAGTTTGGTCCAAACTCCGAGCATCCGAACCACATTTGTACATCCCTACTACAGACTACATGCCAGATATTTTGAACAGTTTAAGCAGTTGGGCAAAAGCCTAGGTAGGATTGTTTGTGTGCCGCACGTGAGCAGCTATTGGCTACATTTGGAAATGTTTCCTTACAGAACTGGCTGCATGGCAAGTATGAGCTGCTATTGACTACTATGCGTTACAGGTCGGGTATTAGTTGAAAACGTTTTTGCAATACTTATGCTGTGTGTGTGTGTGTTGCTGCACCAGCACTGCTAATCCATGTAACCAGCACGTTAGTGCACATGCCAAAAGTCATCTAAAAATGTAACAGCTGTTTGCACCATGAAAGTATGGAATTTTTTGATTGGGCTCAGAGACAACCACTGAATGTTAAGAAATGGGCAGGTCAGGGATATATGTGAGAGCAGAGCTGCCCATTGGTTAAAAGCTACTCATATATTTTCTTATCTTTTGAAAGTAACAATTTTTGCATGCAATCAGCATGAGAGGGTCATAATGGCATAAAAAGCTTTTGCTATGGGTTGTTTGCCAGGCAATGCCAAATGACTTTGGCTTTGGTCTGTGGGTGCTGTGACAGCCCAAGGTACAAGGCCCAGAGAAGTTGAGGGTGGTGATTGCCCTGGCCTTTGCTGACATTTGGGGGAGGCCTGATGTATAGAGACAACTGTCAGACCCATCCTCCAAGGCAGCCTATGTGCTCATAGAATGTCTTTCACATGCACACAATGTGGTTCTATGTATGTGTGATGGAGTGAGACACCACACAACCTGGCTGCAGTTCAAAGTTCAGCAGAATGGAAGAGTGGGAGCCCTGAACAAGAGGCGAGAGATGGATGTGGTCAAGACCGTGACTTTTCTGGACGTTTGTGCATGGTCAAACGTAATGAAGTCACTAACAGAAATTGGACCGTCCCTGCAATTTTTCCTCTTCGCTGTCCTGATGACACCGAGAGGATACCCATGGGGCCACCAGGAGTGTCTCGATCAGATGGCGGAGAGGAGTCATAATAGAGGGTGGGATACTGAAAAAGGGGGGTTGGTGGGCAGAGTGCAGCAGGGAAGAACACCTGCCCAAGCATTAGGCTTGTCATGCTAGATCTGTGAGTGGGCGCTGCCTGGATGCACAAGAAAAGCACACAAGGGGCTCCCATTTATTATATTCTACATGCTAAACATGTGAGTAGGGGCTGCATGAACTGAAGCCGGACTCCAGGGGGCTGTTGTCTCATTTGTTAGCAGCCAGAGATTTGTTAGCACCCAGAGTTGCTCAGACTTGGGTCATTGGCCCTGTAAAGCCAATGAAAATCCATCCCATTGTCTTCCCTAAATTCCAAGTGTACAGCATTACAACCATAAAATTCTAAATGGCATATTTTTTTTTGCATTATTATTTAAATGGAATAATTCTTTTAACTGACACAGGCATGCAACTGGAAGTACTGGAAGAAAAGAATATTCTTGAAGGTCCATCTGTAAACTTTCCTTGGGAGGATCTTTCTACATTTCAAAGACTTATCTTGGTAATAAAAAAAAATCATTAACATTTTTTAAACCAAATTTTTATTCAGTTGACAGGAGATGGAGAGAGAAAAATTTAGCTCAAATTCCAAAATACTTGAAAACATTGTAATGTTGAAAATACCAAAAAAAATCACATTTATATTTGTCATAACATATATTTTAGGGATGAACAAATACCGTTTTTTCTTTCTCAAGAGTAAACTTGTGATTTCAGGAACCAGGTCCAAGATCTCAGTTTTGGTATAAGTTCTCTCAATAAGATTTTTTTTTTAAAAAATAATAAATATATATATATTTATATATATAAAATATATATAATATATAAATATTTTATATATTATATATATAAATAAATATAATATATATAAAATATTTATATATTATATATATTTTATATATATAAATATATATAATATATTTTATATATATACACATGCATACATGGCCATCACCCTTGACCAAAATGGCGGCAATAGCTGTGAAGGGCCCCAGCTGTGAGGCAGGCATCCAGGATGTAGGCAGACAGGGAAATAGAAAGCGACAAGGGTGCAGATAGGGTGAAGGGACAATGGAGGGGTGCGGTAGTCAGCAAAGGGACTAGGAACAAAGGAAGGGAGGGAGGAAAACCCCTCACCATTCCCCAAGGTCAAGGGGAGCAAACCTGGTGATAGATCTATCACCAGGAGAGAATATGGCTCATCATCAAGGTTCTAAGGGGGAAAGGGAAGCACACCGAGGAACCAGGGAACAAGGGAGCCAAGGATAAAGGGACTAGGCAGAGGGAAAGCCAAACAAGGGACTAAGCACCAGGGAGCCAGGATACTAAAGGGGGTGGAGGTGGGCAGGGGAGGTGGAAACAAGGAATCAAAGACTAGAACATAGGGACTAGAACATAAGGGAGGCTGGAGCTACAACACAAGGGAGGAAGGGAGCAGAGACACAAGATTGGGCTTGTCATGCTAAACCGGTAAGTGGGGACTGCCTGGATGCATCAGAAAAACACACAAGGGGCTCCCATTTATTAAAGTTTACATGCTAAACATGCAAGTGGGGGCTGCATGAACTGAACCCGGACTCCAGGGGGCTGTTGTCTCATTTGTTAGCACCTAGGGAAATAAGGTGGGAAGTAGGGGTGGGACTCCAGGCCGATTAACGTTGTCGGTTTCTATCGGTGTCAGCTCCCCTGTTTTTTTGACCAGTGTCAGTTTTATCCATGATGGATGTTTCCCATTGATTTCAATTGGAAAGCCTCCGACTCTGAGACACAGGGGAGCCAATGCAGACAGAAACTGAAAACCCCCTCCCGGGGCATCTCCCCACCCCACTCCTGGCCTCAGAGGGTGGGGGTGGAGATCAATTACCCCTATCACCCCCACCCACCAGGGCCTGGCGTTACCCCCCTCCCCCCTCCCTGGGGCCCCTAAAGCATCTTACCTGTAGTCCCAGTGGAGGGTGGGGGTGATGGCTGCCACCGGCTGGGGTGCTGGCTCCACTGCCTGTGGCTGGGTCTCCTCCACTGCTGGTGAGAGCTGGCTCCGCTGCCAGGCCTGGCTCTGCTGCCATCCATCCAGATGCATGGACATATGCGCAGAATGACTACCCTCTTCCAAGATGGTACCAATGCTGCCAGCGCCATTTTGGAAGAGGACTGCACATGTACAGAATGGCCTCTGCAGCCACTTTGCGCATGGGCAGTGAAGATGTCCAGAAGCCTTCAGAGTTCCAGGACTGGCATGGGACCTAGAAGAAAAGAATAAGAAAGAAGATTAGAAGAAAAGAAAGAGAAGACCCGGCTGCCCAGCAGGCAGTCAGGCCCGACAGCGGAGCCAACTCCCACCGGCAGCAGAGCAGACCCAGTCACCGGCAGCACAACCGGCACCCCCAGTTGGTAGCGGCCATCACCCCCACCCTCCGCCGGAACCCTGGACCGCAGGTAAGACTCAGTCTTGGGGGCCCCAGGGAGAGGTCTAACTCCAGGCCCTGGTGGGTGGGGGTGGGAGTGTTAGGGGTAATTGATCCCCACCCCCACCCTCCAAGGCCAGGAGGATGGTGGGTGCCACTGCCTGTGGCTTCCCCGCGGGTCGCGGCTCTTCCCATTGAAGTCAATGGGGAGGATTTCAATGAGATGATAAAAAATCCGATAATCAGGTGCCAAGAGGGCCCAATTCTTGGATCTCTCGGTTTTAAACTGAGAGTAGCATTATCTGCCACTCTCAGTTTAAACCGAAACCAAAAGTCCCATTCCTAGTGTGAAGGGAGCAAGAAGCAGGGTAGGAATTGGAGTTGCTCTGCCCAACTTCTTGCTGGTACCAGAATCCCTTTTGTGCTAGCTGGTACCCAGTCAGGAAGATTAGAAGGCGGGGCTGGAGTACAGGGGAAACGCCTGGGAAGGGCATGGCTCAGGCAAGGGCTGGAGTCTGGAGAAACACTGAAGGAACCACTGGTAGGACAAACAAGGCTGAGGTCAGGCCTAGGGGTTTTGCCAGAAGCTAAGGCAGAACCCCAAGGTCCAGGGGTTGAAGGCCCACGGGACTGTACAATAGTTTAAACCGACAGGGACTGTACAATATTTTAATTTTGGTTAAGGGCAGTGCTCATTTGCGCATACGTAATGATTTATTTATTTATCTATTTATATTTTATTTTTCTCACCAAGAACTGGGATTAGATAGAAAGATCCCGCAGAGAGGGAGTGGTGACCCAGCACTCTTCTCTGGTGAAAACAAGGGAACCGGAGGGTGGGGGTGGGGCTAGAAGCAGGGTCAGCTTTGGAATTTACAGGGCCCAGCACAAAAATAAAATAGGGGTGGGGGGAGAGACTGCAGCCCCATCCTTTCCTCATGGCCCCACTCCTCCATGGATACCCTCCATTGGAGGGGCCCTGTACCTTTAAGGCAAGTTGGTTTAGGGCCAGTTTAGAACCTAGAGTAAGAAAACTGTCCTCACAACCCTTTAAAATAAATAAATAAATAAACAAACTTATTCTGGCTCTCTGGAGCCCATCTATAGCAGGATCTGCATAGATAAAGTATAGACAAGGGTGACGGGAGTGTAGCTTCCCAGTTTCCCTTTGATGCTCTGGGGATTTCGTGAAACCCTCATCTTCTGCCTTAGAATATTTTCCTACCCCGGGTGCCTGCACATCTCTTGCAAAAACCTGCAGGTTAGTGGCTCTCCCAACTTTTAGGACATTGTCACCTGCACACAGGTACACAATATCCCCAAAGGAAGATTGGTTCGGTTACCATTAACCATTGTTCGTTTGTTGAAAAAAAGCCTTGAGGTAAAAATCTACCCCAATTCATTTTACCATGGGGTAGATTTATACGCTGGCTTGAGGTAGAAATCTACCACATCACATTTCATGTTAGTTTGCACATTCAAGCAATGTGTCAAAGGACTGGGGTAGAAATTTACCCCTGACCCATGTAATGTTTTTTTCAACACAGAAGATGAGGGTTAAAAGGGCTGCTAGGGTGGGGGAGGAGTGGTTCTTACTTATTTAACTACCATATTATGTTAAATTTAAGTAGTTGCTCTCCACATGTCACGCACGATTCACCTCACCAAGACACTAATCTTTGCAAAGATGCACTCAAGGGGTCAGAGCTGATATATAGCGTGGCATATTGCTGGGAACAATGGAGAAAGGGGAAAATACAAAGGATGAAAACAAATATTAACTGCAGTGGGAATTGTATGGGATCATAAGCGTGGACCATGATAAGCGAGTGGACTTGACAACAAGAGGACAATTGGGAGCTAGTGGACTGTCAAGCAGGGAGACAGAGGGAGGGGATGAGGTGGAATAACAAAAGGGGTGACCATGGGAAGCAGGTGGAATGACAAGAGACTTCTTGCAATTACAAGTAGCACTAAGGAAGGAGGTGCAGGAACAAGGAAATTGACTGAATGACAAGGGGATGATGGAGAGCTGGTGTAATGACAACAGGGGGGCAGAAGGTATGCATTAAATGAAGGGATGAGAATGACAAGGAAGGTGCCACAGGAAACAGATAGAATGACATTGAGATGATGATGGGAAGCTGGTAAAATGGCAGTCAGTGAGCCAGAGGGGAAGGGCTTGTATATATAGGGAATGAGGTGGAACAACAATAAGGAGGCAAAGGGAAGCAGGTGTAATGACAATGAAGGGCTAGATAAAATATGTGGAATGACAACTGCCACCTAGGTACGATGAAAAGGGAAGGGATGGAATGACAAAAGACTGGGAATTTGCACGGCAGGTGGAGGAGGGCGGACTCAGGGGCATACCAATTCCTTTCATTTCAAATGTGGGAGAAGGTATACCTCTCACCCTAGTCATTTTCATACTGGTTGAACAAAACTGTGCTAGTCTTGATTTTAAAAGCCACAACAGCATTGCATTATCTCTTCATTCATATCTTATTATTAGATAAAAATTCTCCGACCAGAATTTTTAACTAGTTCAGTACGTGAATTCGTTACTGAGAACCTGGGAGCCAAATATCTTCAGTCTGGAGGGACTAACATGAAAGAACTGTATGAGGAGTCCAGCGCCATCACTCCGCTAATATTTATTCATTCTCATGGTGAGCTACTTTTAAACTACCCATGATCATATACACTCTGGTTTTTGAATGATGCCTTTGTGGAATTATCACAACTTTCATTTTCTGTAGATCGGTCCTGCTTCCCCAAAAGATTAATTCCTTTTATATTCATTTTATCCTTGTCTAGAGCTGAAAAGGGTACTAAATTTAGTACCCGTGGGTAAATACCCTCTTTTGGGGGTACTGCATCAGGTACCCAACGGGTTACCTGGGTACCGATCAGATACCTGTTTACCAAAAAAATCAGGTACTTCTGGTACCGATTTCTCAATTTACCAATTTCCATTCGGTATATTGGTATACCAATTGGTATACTGAGTTCGGGAACTGAAAAATTGGCATGAACATCTTTTTAAAAGTGACCGGATGTCGTTTTCTGGGACCAGAGTTTGACTTTCTGGGACAGGAAAGTTCATTTTCTGGGATGGAAAACCCATAAATGTGTTAAGAAAAATTGGAGTGGAAAAAGAAATAAAAAAATTTGAACTGGAATTACTTTTAAAGGACAAGACATTGCCAAAAAATTGTTTGAACTTGACAGAAAGATGATAAATCGATGTCAGAAGTTGGTATATCAACAAAAACATCAACAAATCAGTACTGGAAGTTGACATTCCAGAACCAGAAGTCAACATTTCGGGACATCAAGTACCTGATTGGGTCATAATCAGGCACCGCATGGTATCCAATCATTACCAGGTCAATTCAAGTACTGGAAATTTGACGGGTTACCCAATTTTGCAGATATGTTTTTTCAGCCCTATCCTTGTTCTCTTTAAATTGAACAGTAGAATTATTATTATTATTAGCATGCATTTATATAGTGCCAGCAATGTTCCTGGCACTTTAAGAACATAAGAAGTGCCATACTGGGTCAGACTAATGGTCCATCTAGCCCAGCATCCTGTCTCCAACAGTGGCCAATCACGGTGGCTTGGGAGAAGCACCCAACAGGTCACAATGAGGGATCCATTCCCTGTTGTTTTCCCCCAGCTCCCATCATGTTCCCTGATCCCATCTGGCTAATAGCCGCTAATGAACCTATCTTCCAGAAACTTGTCCAAACCTCTTTTAAACTCAGCTATAGTACTGGCCCTTACCACAGCCTCTGGCAGTAGATTCCACAACCCTGAATACATTGAGTGAAAAAATATTTTCTTTTATTTGTTTTAAACTTGCCAC
>QEPC01012414.1:51818-74960 GCA_003113815.1 Sphenodon punctatus
ACCCCCCGCACAAACTAAGGGGTTCTTGTAAACAACAACGAAAACAGCCAGGGGTGCCTTCTACATATCCCTACTGACTACCCAATATAGATGCTGTTTGCCGTAATAATTAATTCAAATAAAGTCAAAGCTGCAGAATATTCAATACACTTGATTACCCATCTTGATAACCATTATGGATGTATTTCAATTTCATTATTAGATGTATGTTGTGACACTGCACAGCCTGGAAATATATATAATCCAACCTTTTCACGTCCTAATAAACTTATGGATACTTGCTGTGGTGCCTTTAATTGACTTACTAAGAGAAGCAAAAGATGACTCTTGGTTGTTGAGCTGCGGCAATAAAGCTATAGTGACACCAGTTAATAGTGCCCCTGTCTCCGTCCTGTGACTGGAGCTAAATGGACTGTGAGAGGGAGGCTTGGTGAGTTGGAATGAACACACATTTGTTTGAATATAAGAAGTGCAATCAAAGGGTGTTTTCAGACAAGACACTCCCCACCCATCCACCCACTATACATGTTTAAGGGCACCCACAGGGCAACACTGCAGCCCTGCAACATGTATAGTGGGTGGGTGCATAGTGGGTGGAGAGTGTCTTGTATGAAAACACCCAAATGGTTGAGACTTCCTCGTAAAATGAAGAGAAATATGGTCTTTTCAGTGGGGCTGCTCTTTAATTTTTCAGCAAAATAAATAAATGGATCCTTGCAGAAATGAGACGTGGCCCTCATGAACATACCACTAGCAGTTAACTTTTTATGCTACACATTTCATATTTTGTTTCTATTTAATAAACACAGTGTAAAATTGCTTAGTGGATGTGTTCCTTCTGCATATTGGGTCGCTTCTTCCTAGTTGGGTACCTTTTTTATTTTTTTAAAACTTATTTCCATTGTTAACACTGTCTCACTAGCACAGGTCTGGCAAGAGTGAGATGAAGTCTCTTCTGTCTTCTGCATTATTAAAAAGATGTTTGATCACAGATTCTTGGCGATCCAGAAAAATCCAACATGGCTTTCAAATATCAGGTTGTGAGTGTAGCACTGGCCCTTAAGAAATGTATATTTACTTGTGAACAGAAGAGGTTTAATTATAAATCATTGAGTCACAATCATAGACTTTGCAATGGCCATTTTAGAGTGTCACTTTACAGTATGGCACAGAGTTCAGGACTGTTATAAGACATGTACTAAGAGACTCGTCTCAAGTACAAATGGGAAAATATTTCCAGAGTCTTAGTGAGTCAGAATGCTTTACCAGGTGTACATTTTATTTCTATAGGATTTCTTACTGCTGTGCTCCAGAATTATGCACGTCAGAATGGAATATCAGTGGATTCACTTAGTTTTGTTCATAAAGTTCTTCCTGTGATGGTCGGTGAAGAGGAGGACCTCAGAGATGTCAAGAAAATACAAAATATATTATACACTGCTTTTGAGGTAATAAAACTAGAAGATTCAGGGCATGCCTGCATTAAAGGCTTAGGCAGAGTTTAAGCTCAGATTTGTCATGCTATGTCTGACTATGTCTGTCTCCCTCTGTCTGGGGGTGTTTTCAGACGTTACGAGATCACAGTCAACCACAGTCAATTCCCTGTGGTGGCTGTGATCACGGCACGTCTGTTGGGGGGAACGGATGTTCCCCCCCAGATGTTACCACGGCGGGGAATCACATTCGCCACGCGAGCGGCTGAAGTGGCGGGCCAGACGCCGCCGCGTGGCGAAGGCGATTCCCCACCAGGATGAACCCCGCCGTCACTTCTGGATGGCGGCCACGGCCCGGAATCCCCTCAGGGATTCCAGCCCGTGGCCAAATTGGGCAAGCGCTGTGGCCGCATTGATCGTGGCGGCTGCCCGTCTCCTCAGAGGGCAGGCGGCGGGGAGCGTGGAGGGGGCAGGGCCGTGCGGCGGCACATTATGCCACGTGGCCCCGCCCCCTCCCCGATTCCCCACCGGGATCCCCCGGCACGTCTGTTAGGGCGTGACGGAGTCGTCCCGGCGGGGGATTAATACATTGGTTGGCCCCGTCACATCTGAAAACACCCTATGTGAACAAGATAAAGCTTCCAAACTCATCCCAAGGAATGAGCTCAGGTTAAATCCGGGCATGTAAAGTACTGAGTAGATGTATAGTCTCTATCTGCAAACTGTAGTACAGTGAGACATAGCATAGACTTTCAGACTCCGTGAGTATGGCTCTGAACACCTTTAGCGTGACAGTCAAGTTAGCGTACTCGCACCACTCAGTGCTAATGTGGTAACAAAGGGTATTTTCAGATGTTACAAGATCACGCTCAACCACAGTCAATTCCCTGTGGTGGGGGAATGCCCTTGTAAAGTCTCTTGGGGAACCGGAAGTTCCCCCCCAGATGTTAACTNAAGTAGTCCCATTCAAATCAATGAAAGCTAATCAAAGCAAAACACAATTAGATAGCACTTACTATTATTTCAATTGGTTCATAGGGATCCTCTCAACCTAAAAACAGCATTCTAGTGTTTGGTCTCTACGTCGATGGTGCACGATGGAGTCCTGCTACTGAAACGCTGGAAGAACCCTGGCTACATGACAGATTTTATCCACTTCCCAAAATACTTTTTCTACCACAACAGGTGAGTCATGCAGTGTTTCCAATGTATGGTTTCCTGGCCAATTTTATCTATGCGTTCTGAATTCACCTTGGATTTTCATGCTATCAGTGGGTGGTCTCTTTCCTCCTGCTCCTGCACAGACAAAATTGCAACTGCACGGAGCTGAAGCGTTGCCTGAGAAAGAAGGGTTTCTCTCCTCTCTACAGACACCTAAGAAAAAACAAGATTTGTTTTCTAAAGTTAAACCATTTTTAGTTTATGGGATAGGCAGTGCAATCTTCCTAGTGCCTGCTGTCTCACTGGTGTGGGCAAGGCCCATTCGCTTCAGTGGGACTCGCTCACACCTATGCTAACTGCTAACAGACACTGTTCCCCCCACACCCCACAGGGGAATGTACCTCTAGTTCCACTGATAGTGTGTGTATATGTGATCTTACTCATAGCAATAGCAGATACTTGAACATAATTGTAATATAACATTAATTATCACACAATCTTAGCAAAATATGATTTGTTTTATTTTGTTAGATTATCACAAGACCCTCCTCTCCAGACAGGGAACAAGAGAGGTTGTATTATGAATGTCCACTTTACCGAACTCCCCAAAGAGCTGGAATATTGTCATCTACAGGTCTGTCTACTAACTTTGTAACAACAGTCAATCTGCCAACCCTGATGACTCCCAGTCACTGGGTCACAAGAGGAGTTGCATTGCTGTGCCAACTAGATGACTGACAGGTTTTAGGGGAAAACAACCTGCTGCATGCTTCATTTTGTTGAAGAAACCATTTTAGCTGCTTACTGTGCTATTATGCCAAGCCCGTTCCCCCCTCCACAGCCTAGGCTGCCATTTGAAATGGTTTCAGGGTTACTACTACTGCTCTACCGTGCAGCAAACTGTTCAGCAAAATATGCTGAGGATACATGTGTGGTTTAAAACTAATGTTCAGTCCCTACCAAACATGCATGAAAACTTAAGTAAATAAATCTTTCTTGCTTCAAATCACAAGTGTATTGTATAGTGCTTTCTTGATGGCTTAGTTTGTCATTCTCATCCACAAAGATATAGCTAAGATCTACGTGAAACATGTAACTAGATACTCTGATGTACAGAATCACACAGGTCTCTACCATTTTAAGTTAATAATCGTTTCAGCCATAAACCAAGAACTTACTTGTTTCAAATTCCCATTATTTAAAAGTGAGCTGATTGTTTCCATTCTTTCCATCCATCATAGCTGCATTAGTGTGTGTTAGCAGATGTAACGCTAGCTACTCCATTTCACCGTTAAGCATGTCTGCTGCACACACAGCTTGAGTGCTACAAACATGTATATTTTACTAGCACATAGTTGTTGTAACATTTAGGGTGCTTGCCCATGTTACCGCAACAGGGAAAAACTAATGAGAAACAAACTTCCAATGGGAAAAGTAATATGAGGCTTGGAATGTGGGCACATGGTCAAAAGCATCATTTAACGCATCTCCCGCTGTTTTCAGTCATGAAACGCAGGGTTGGATTTTGCGTCCTGCCTTTCCTCATTGAAAAGAATGGGAGACAATGACGCTTTTAACCACACACCTACATTCCAAGCCTCACGTTACTTTCCCCACCGGAAGTTTGCTTCTCGTTAGTTTCCCCCGGCGCAGTAATGTGGGCAAGCACCTTTAGATAAGCACCTTGTGGTCTTCTGGATGATCATAGATCAGGAAGGAGGGCAGAGACAGATTGTGAAGGGAAATTGCCAAACAACACTTGTTCCTGAATGCCTCCACAGTGCCTCTGGAATGATCACACAAGCTCTGCCTAGGTTTAAAAAGGGAGCACCATTTTTTAAAACAAATTTTCCGTGCTCAGCATGGCTTGAGGTAGCTAGTGTTGCCAGAGACGCAGAATTCTCCCCCAAAAGACACACACGCACCCATGTTCGGCAAGGCCATGTGGGACATGGGTCGGTGGGCATTGGGGAGCCTGAATGGGGTCAGGGCCGAGCTGCAATGGAGCCTAGGGGAAAAGGGCCGCTTCATGCAAAAACCAGTCTGCCCTTGGAAAAGGTGATTAGGTGGAGGAAGCCCTGAGTAAGTACGGGGCAGTTAAGAAAGGGCCTCTTCCTTGTTTTAAGAAACCGCTGGTGAATAGGACCTAGATTAGCAACAGTCTCAAAGGCATGAAAAATTAGAGTGCCCTATGTTTCCCTCACACAAGCCAACGTCCCCACACTCGATCAGTGGAAATGCACCTTGGTGTCGCCCTTCAGCCTAGGGCTCCCCTCATTATTCCCTTCCATCCCCAAATCACCTGAAAACCTCTCTCCTTTCATGCCCAGATGTGTCCTTTGTCTCCTCAGCCCCAGTCTGTTTACCTTATGCATCTTCCCTTTGTTGTACCTGGACACACACCCGGACCTCTCTCCTTTCACGCCCAGATATATTCTTTGTCCCCTCAGCCCCCGTATGCATCTTCCCTTTGTCATGTCTGGACCCACACCTGGAATCCCTTTTGTCCTCCCTATGAGCCTATTGTAGCATTCCTGAGCCTATTCCAAATCTTTTATCCTAAACACTATAACTGCTCCTCGTTCACCGTCTGAAATTGAGAAAGCTTTGGATGAAAACACGTTTATTTATTTGTTCACATTTATACCCCACCCCTCCTAAAACAGCTTGGGGCGGCTTACAGTCAAATAAATAATAAAACACGTGCGGGTCCCTCCGTGCGTGTCTGTGTCTTAAGGGGTCTCCCAGACTTTGGTCTGCCCCTTCCCTTCATCCCCAAACTTTGCTGGATCCGCGGGCCGCCTGTCCCCTTTTCAACATCAAGGAGAGGTAACCGTTGGTCCTGACTTACGCTCTTGCTTCTCTCTCTCCCTCACTCTTGCTCTTTTTTCTTTGTGTGTGTGTGTCTCCCTGGTGTCTCCCCTCCCTCACTCTCCACATTACTTTCTCCTCATAGCTCTGCATCCTCCTCCTGCTGGGTAGTTCTACCATTGACCACTAGGAGGCAGATGATAAGTTTTCTTCACTGCGCCTGCATCAACGGAGCTACCGGGTTCTCTCACCAGTCCGTTGTCTGCCTCAGGACCGTTAGGACGCAGCGGCAGGATCCTCAGGACCCTACAACAAATAGACAGTGAGTTGTTGTTTTTTTTAAAAAGGGGGAAAGGTTGGAGAATGAGCACCGGCAAGCAACCACCCCACCCCACCCCACCCGCGCTGGCGGGTCGGAGTCGGTAACAACGGAAGGAGGGAACCAAGACACACAGGTTCCTTCACTCTCCTCCACAGCACATACAATGGGGGAGATTATGGCTTCCCTAAGGGACCTCTCCCAGGCCAAGAAGAGCAGGAAAAGGAAGAGGGCTCCCCCCACTACCGGACCCACCAAAATGTTACAGAGAGCGAGAAAGCCCGGGGAGTCAGCAAAGAATGCTTAAGCACCACCAGGGGAAGCAGGTCCCAGATTCTCCTATACCCTCAGGGCTCTGAGGAGGAGGATAAGCGGGGGGAAAACGAGCAGGGCTGTAATGCCCAGCTGCAGACCTTTTCAAGTTCAGACTCTGCTTCCTTGCAGAAGAGTTCTGATGTAGAGGAGGGGGAATGTGTGGCAGCCACTACAGACCCCAAAGACAGGGAGAGACAATTTCCTGCTCATTACAGGGAAGAGCTATTAGGGCATGTTATTAAAACACTGCAACTCAAGGAAAAACCCTGTAAGGAGGACTCCTCCGATTCACAGGAGGAGGAAACTAGGGAGTACATACCCTCGGTGCATGGGAGAAACCAGGGCCTCAAAAGACAAAGCTTTTGAAAGAATAGTACTAGAAGAAAGGAAACTCCCAGACAAGGCTTATAAAATGAACAGGACCCAGGACTCCCTCTACTCCTTCTCCAGGAGAAAGGAGCCCCTGTTCAACAGTCCCAAAATAGATGCTGCAGCGGCTTCTCTGGCCTGGCAGACAGTTTTTCCTACTGAGGGGGATTGTCACCCCCAGGACCCAACAGACAGAGGTGTGGACTCCGCCCTGAAGAGGGCAGTCGATTCCACCGCAGCATCCCTAAAAATCAATATCGTGGCATCATACGTTTCCAGGGCTCTCCTGGCGTGGATGCAGGAGGCTCAGGATCCTGAGTTGTTGGAAAGAAAATTGCAGAAGTTATCCTCCCACATTTGAATGGCTACTGCCTTCCTAGCAGATGCAACAACAGATGCACTATCCTGGTCAGCCAGATCAATGGCCAATGGTATAGCAGCCAGGCGCAGAGTGTGACTCTGCTCCTGGCAAAGGGATACGATGGCCAAGAATCTCCTCACCTTAGCCCCTTACAAGGGATCTAAGCTTTTCGGGGTATGCCTCGAGAAGGTACTGGAGGAGGCAAACATTAAAGATAAACCTAAGACCCTGGCAGCAGGTGACTCCAAGGAGGGGCTTTTGGGGGGGCCACTCGTTCAGATTTAGGAATTTCGAAGTGCCCTCCAGGAGAGGTCACAATCAAGGCCCCAGGGACTTTGCCAGCAATTTTCCTTTTCGAGGAAGAGGATTCAGGTCGGGCAGGTTCGACAGGCGTAGACCCAGGGGATCTAGCTTTACCCAAACAAAACAGGAGGTCTGACTATGCCTCTTCGGAGGTAGGGCGCAGACTCCAACAATTCGGGGCAACATGGGAGAAGTCAGTTTCCGACACTTGGGTCCTTTCCTGCATAGCAGAAGGTTAACACATAGAACTGGAGCGCCCACCAAAGCAAAGATTCATTGCCTCCCCAGTTTCCAAAAACACAGAGAAACATCTGGCCCTAACAGCTGAGATTCAAAGACTCGCGGGGATTAAAGCAATAGAAAGAGTTCCGGAGCATGAGCTTTTTTCAGGCATCTATTCTATTCTGTTCCTAGTTTCCAGGAAGCTGGGAAAATGGAGGGCAGTCCTAGATCTCAAGACACTAAACAGGTACGTGAAGAAGCGCCGATTCAAAATGGAAACAGCAGTGTCAGTGTGCCAGAACCTGCAGAAGGACGATTGGATGGCGTCCCTGGATCTCAGGGAGGCATTCCTGCACGTACCGATTTGGAACCCACACAAGAAATGTCTCAGGTTTGCCTACAACGGGCAGCACTGGCAGTTCAAGGCTCTGCCTTTCGGACTGTCATCAGCTCCCAGGACCTTCACAAAGATCTTAGCCCCACTCGTTGCCAACCTTCACAGCGAAGGCACTCATATATATGCCTATCTGGACGACATACTGATCAGGGGCAACTCCGCCACCAGGGTGGAGGAACACTTGAACAAGGCCATCCACTATCTGGAAAAGCACAGCTTCTTAATAAACAGAGAAAAGAGCCACCTCGTACCAAGTCGCAGGCTGCAACACCTGGGAATACTAATAGATACCTCCTCCAATCGAGCATTCGTACCTCTGGACTGACAGGACTAGATACTGAGGTTAGTCAGGTTACTCAGGCTCCGCAACCGCATGAGACTCAAACAGCTGGTGAGACTGTTGGGGCTACTATTATCCTGCATAGGATAGGTGACATGGGGCCGCTTCTACCTGCATCCCTCGCAGAGGCAGCTAAGGGGTTTCCAGAGAGAGCTCACGCTCGGGCTCGATCCGTGGGTCCCCATCCCACGGGGATTAAAAGACTCGATGTCCTGGTGGCTAAGACCGGAAACCTTCCAGACAGGACTGCCTCTCTCAGAACCAACAAGATCAGTGCTGACAACGGATGCCAGCCTCCAAGGTTGTGGAGGGGGGGGGCACGCAGGGATTCATTCAGCGCAGGGCCTCTGGTTGCAGAGAGACGCGGACAGGAGAATCAATTTCCTTGAACTGAAAGCCATTCACCTTGCTTTACAGCATCTGTACCCAATGTTTTCCTCTCGTCACCTCCTGGTGTACACGGACAACGTGACAGCAAAAGCCTATATCAACCACCAGGGGGGGTCAAGATCAAGAGAGTTACACCGGGAGTCAGTCGGGCTTTTTTCGTGGGCCCAGTCGCATCTAGCGTCCATAAAAGCCCTACACAGAGGCCAAGACAATGCACAGGCCAACTGGCTGAGCCGCCAGACCCTGGATCCGCACGAGTGGACACTGGACAGATCCATTTTCCAGCAGCTCATGACATGGTTCGGACTACCTCTGATGGATCTATTTGCTACCAAGGAGAACACACAAGTTCCTCGCTTCATGGCCCGAGTACGATGCTCAGAAGCAGAAGGGATCGATGCTCTAAACTATCCCTGGCCCACGGGCCTCCTATACACCTTCCCTCCTGTTCCACTAATTCAGAGAACTATAGCCAAGGCGATCAAGGAGCAAGCACGCCTACTCTTGATAACTCCATGGTGGCCCAGGAGACCGTGGTTCTCCGAGCTGATAGAACTCAGCCAGACACAGTACCGCAGGCTACCCCTCATTCCAACATTGCTCACCCAGGGCCCAGTATGCTGCGCAGAGATACAGACATTAAAACTGACAGTATGGAACTTGAAAGCTCAGCACTAAGGGAGAGGGGCTACTCGGAGGCAGTTCTGAACACGATCCAACACTCCAGAAGGGATACCACTAGGAGAAGCTACCGGGCCACTTGGAAGACTTGCTTCTTGGTCACTTCAATGGGGCCAGGACCCTACCAGGCTGGGGGTTGCCCAGGTCCTGGAGTTTCTGCAACTGGGCTTGAATAAAGGGCTCAGGGCTAACACCCTGGCCAGGCAGGCAGCTGCCATAGATTCAGTACTCAGAGCAGTCACAAATAAGATAGTCTCCTCCCACAAGAACGTTAGGAGAGTCCTCCGAGCAGCCAGAATGATATCTCCTGTAGTGCATAGGGTTCCATCTTGGGATCTCAATCTAGTGCTGGAAGCCCTTACCAAGTCTCCTTTTGAACCCCTGAGACACGTATCCTTATATTTTATGACATTAAAAGTGATTTTTCTTGTTGCAGTGACATCAGCGAGATGCGTCTCCGAGCTAGGGGCACTGTCCATGGAGGACAATTTTTGCACCTTCCAGCGAGATTCAGTTACCTTAAGGCTGGATCAGGCATTCCTTCCAAAGATTAATACTTTTTTCCATAGACCACAGGAAGTAATATTACCTTTGTTCTGCCCCAGGCCGGTTCATCCGAAGGAAAAGGCCTGGCACACGCTGGACGTCCGGTAAGCCCTAAAGGTCTACTTGGCTAGGACCAGGTTCAGACAGTTCACTGCACTGTTTGTGAACATCAGGCCAGGGTATCAGGGGTGTAAGGCTACTAAGACCCTGATCTCTAAATGGATGAAACAAGGGATCATTGAAGCGTACAAAGCAAAGGGCGTGGTTCCTCCCCTTCAGATCTGGGCCCATTCGGTGCGCAGCGCTGCCACTTCATATGCGTTTAAGGTAAAAGCCTCATACGAAGAAATCTGCAGGGCAGTCACGTGGGCTTCAATTCATACTTTTGTTAGACATTATAAGATTAACATTTTTCAGTCAGCAGAGGCTGCATTTGGCAGAAGGGTGCTACAAACGGTACTGGACACTCCCAGTGCTGTTGGCTCCCACCCTTGAGGTTTTGTCAGGATGCTTGGGTATGTCCCAGCAGGAGGAGGATGCAGAGCTATGAGGAGAAAGGAGAATTGGTAACCTACCTTCGGTGAATTCCTTTCTCTCGTATGCTCTGCATACTCCTCCCTGCCAAGCAGCATGATTAAAATGCAGGGGGTTTCGGGACCAGTACTACAGTTCAGGTAGTAGGTTGTAGAAGTTGTTCATATTTTTAACATAGATAGGTCAGTAGTTAGTTGGGTTCTTTTTTCTTGAGTGAGCGAAGGGAGTTTGGTACCTATTGTCACAACTATTGTTTCTAGCTTTCATCCGGTGATGGAGGATGGATCTTTGGCTTGCAAACGGACTGGCGAGAGAGCCAGGTAGCTCCTTTGACACAGGCGCAGTGAAGAAAATTTATCATCTGCCTCCTAGCGGTCAACGGTAGAACTACCCAGCAGGAAGAGTATGCAGAGCATATGAGAGAAAGGAATTCACCGAAGGCAGGTTACCAATTCTCCTATCGGTTTCCCCGCCACTGCTTGTGCTCCCCCTGTAAAATGCCAGCCAGACCGGGTCTGACAGCAGGATTAATCCCTTAACATTACAAAAATGCACATTAGCCTGCTTGTTAAACCTTGATTTTTTTTGTTATTTTGGTTCAGCCGCATGTTGCATCTGCTGCAACCTGCAACCTAATCTTTTCACAAGATTTTGACGTCCCTCTCCCCACTGTGGGGAGACTGTGCTTTCTCTCTTTTGTTTTTGCCCCTTTTTGTTGTTTTATTATGTATTTTATATATTATATATTTTATATTATAAGCCGCCCCGGGGCTGCCTTTGGTAGGAGGGGCGAGGTAATACGTTTTCAAATAAATAAATAATGAGCGTGAGGAAACAAGAAAGTACAAGATGGCTCTCATCAAAAGCTATAGGAACATCATCTTATAGAGGCCCTCCAACCAGATGGCCACTCAGGAACATGGCACATTGCTGCAAGTGAGCAATGATTCTGCATCGGGAATGCAGAAAGATAGATGACACTAACTTCTGCTCTGGATGCAGGTGCCAGACCATGCCATTCGTCAGACTCAAGATCCTGTGTGACAGCAGAGCGAGCATGACTTTGAACCCATATGGGAGCTATGTACCAATGAAATGCAGCTAGTGGCAGAAAGGGCACTCAAGGAACAAACTAGTGTCTATCCCTTTTAACTACTCATTGGTGTTTGATCAAATAGTAATCCTTGATTTGGTCCCCATTGCCCCCCAACAGCTAACCTCTCTTCAACTTGTTCTGGTTGCAGAAGTCCCAGATGCCCAAGGTATTAGAGCATCCTGGCAGAGAGATCCAGAACCTAGACAAGAGGATGGGGTAGGAAGAAGCCACTAGACATGATGAACCCCCACAAGCCTGTAGATGCCACCAAATGAGAAATGCTTTGAAATGCTTATGTATCTAACACAATTTTGTTGTGGCATAGGATGTGGTTCCAGTTGGGACCAGAATAACTGTCACTGGCAATGACTTTAAGGAGGTCCATAGAGTGCCATAGAAGGGGGAAATGATCAGTTGGGGCTACTTGCTTCTAGTGGGTGGTTGTGTGTTGCTTCTGAATGGGGCATGATCTCTGTAAGTTCCTTAGCCCCTCTGGCAATGGGGGAAAACATAAATGTAGGTCCCTGCTTATAATTCACACCACAAGTTTGTTCCTCTATATTTCCATTATTATTTCTCTACTAACAAATTCACCACTAACAAACACCATTACTAAAATTTTAGTCCAAGTTATAAAGGTGCCACAATCAGTGGAGGAAGAGGTGGCAGTGGCAAACAGCCACACTTAGAAGGAAATGCAGAATAAAAGGTGCAAATTGCACCTGGCCATGACTGCCTTAGAAAACTAGGAATGAAGCGATCGTCCACTAGACGAATGGAGTCCCACAAGGTTATATTTTGTCCCGTCCTCGTCAACGTGAATATGCAGCTGCTGGGCGAGGTTGTAAGAAGGTTTGGTGTCATCAATATGCTGATGACACCCAGCTCTCTCTCTCTTTTTCATCCGACTCCGGCCCAGCAGTCTTGGTGCATACTCGGTGTTGGGCAGCTGTGGGGGACTGGATGAGGGCTAGCCATCCGAGGCTAAATCCTGATAAGATGGAGGTGATACTGGTGGGCAGGGGCGAGGGGGTGGAGGCTACCATCATTGATGGAGTGTTTCTCCCTCCCTCCCCCCCCCCGGGCCATCTGTCATGTCCGTAATCTGAGTGTGCTCCTCGATCCTCAGCTCTGCGTGGATGTCCAGGTGGATGCTGTGGCAAGGGGCATATTTCGCCAATTACATCTGGTGCATCAGCTTCAGCCATACGTTTTGGATGCAGACCTGGCAACCATCATCCATGCATTCATCACCTGAAGATGGGACTATGGCAGTGTGCTCTACGTGGGGCTACCCATGATGACGGCTCGGAGGCTGCAGCTGGTGCAGAACGCAGCGGTCCGTCTTCTTACGGGGAGAGGTTGCCAGGAGCACCTAACACTGGTGCTCAATGCTCTGCACTGGCTGCCTGTAGTCTTCTGGGCCCTATTCAAGGTGTTTGTGTTGACCTATAAAGCCCTTCACAGCCTGGGCCCCACCTATCTGCAGGACCGCCTCATCCCCAGGGTTCTGGATCAACCACTGCGGTCATCGGGGGGTGCCCTCCTTGAGGTCCCCCAGCTATCCCATTGGGCAACGATGGAAAGGGTGTTTTCGGTGGCCGCGCCACACCTGTGGAACTCCCTTCCAGCAGAGGCCCAGATGGCCCCGAACCTCCCTTCATTTCAACATCAATGTAAAACCTGGCTGCTCTGCCTGACTTTCAGCGAGGGAGGGGTAGGGTGCTGGGTGGAGGGCTGGGGTGGGGGGTTACTGGGTTGATTTTGCTCCATTTGGTCATGTTTTAACTTGTGATTTTATTATTATGAATGTTTTTATGATGATTGTGAGCCATGCTGAGCTGCTTGGGCAGGATATAAAAGCTTGAAAATAAAATAGATAAATATCCCAAGACATGCATTCATTGCCTTTTCCCCACTGCCACCAATAGGGACAAAACAGATCCTTGCTCACATGTAATGCACATACATGTCCAAGATGCACTGTGTGCCACTGAAACACATTGATCCAAGAATACCATCCAGGGACCAGTTTAAAGGAGGGGACTATTGTGTAACTGCCAAAATACACAGTAATAGAAACCTCTGTACAACTGCCTATGTGATCATGCAAACATCAATTTAGTCAGGCAGTGGAGTTGTGTGTTTATTGTTGTGCCTAGACTAAAGCTTATGGCAGTTTTGATCATTAAGCTGCAAGTCGGGGGGGGGGGGCGAGCATGCCGTTTTCATATTGTAACTTATTAGACCATGAAGTACCAGTGAAACATTTGTCCGAGGACTGTCCAACTGATGGTCCATAGCCTTAAAATCCAATTTTACTAAATATCAGTATTTTAAAAATAAAATAGAAGCTTCCAGAATGACACAATATAATAGATGGACCAAATCTGCCTGTTTTAATTTGCACAGTTCATGCTAGGTTTGACTATCCCTGCAGTATAGAAATAACGTACACTGACTGTATGATGAGAGATTTTTGTGCAATCACAGTAGCCAGCCTTGTCCTATCCTAGGACACTGGATTTAAAAACTGACAAACTTTGTTTCGCCTATAGGAAGCAAAAGAGCTCAGAAACCCTGATAACAAGCTGGAGCCCCTTTGTACTGGGCTTGCTTTGCATCTCTTGGAAACATAAAGCTCTGACCTCAGTTCTTCTGCCTTTCTAGGAGCTCTACAGCAGTGAAAGAAGGGTAGGAAAAGAAAGGTAGAAGCCCCAGTTTTTCTGCCTTCTCACTCCCCTCTCCAGGGAATGTGCAGAAGACAGAAAATGTGTTAGGAGAAGGTAGAAGCAAGCAGCAGTTTGTCCCTGAGAGAAGTTCTGCAAATGAGCATCCTGCAAATGAGTTCTGCAACAAGAGAGTTCTACAAATGAGTATCCTCTCTCAGAGAAGTCTTAATCAAGGCTGATCACACAGATGGACAATGCGGAACCCGTTGCTCATCCCAGCCTCCTCTCCACTCCTATAAAGGGGACCCTCTCTCCCTCGCCTGGCAGGTGCCTCTAGACTTACATCTTTATCTGTTTTAGCCTCCATCCCTCTACAGTGTCACTGCCATTCAGCAGCTCTCTCAAAAGAAGACTTTGTATTGGAACTGCAGGCCTCAGTTACATCAGCACACCTCTGGAGAACTTGCACGCACCAATACATTAGTCCTCTCAAGTCCAGGGAGCCTAGTTTTCAGATGATTCCAGCTCTCCAGGTTCACTTCCTAGGTCAAATGAAACACTGAACTAAGTATTAAATTCAGGTTTGAAATCACTCTGGGATTAATTTGTGCCGGGGCTGATTTTTTTCAAGCCAGGTCTCAGCCCTGACAATTCTTTCCCTCCACAAGAGATACTGTGCAGCCACATAACGCAGGCGTACATATGCGCGTGCTGCGGCTATATTTTCCCACTGCTGAGCCTGCCCGCTGGACGTTGTTGGAAAGCAGGCAGGCAAGTAGCTTCCCTCAGCACTGACCTACGTGAGGAGACTCACTCAGCTCACTCACGGTGAGGCAGAGCCTTGGTTACAGGCAGGTAGGAACACCGGGGTTACTTACCTGTAACCTTGGTTCTTCGAGATGGGCTCCATCACTCACACCAGTGAAGAGTTCTGTGCCTGTGCGGTACCGGCCGTTGGAAGCTTCTCCTAGCAGTTATCCGTGCACCATCAGAGCTCATGCCTGATTAGTTGCCATTTTGGCGGGCTTCTGGAGTCACTAGATAAGGCAGGGCAGTGTGCACATTACCTCAGTCCCTTCCAACCCCTATATCTCAAATTTTCCTTCAAATAGATGCAGAGGGAAAGGTGGGTGAGTGGTGTGAGTAACGGAGCCCATCTTGAAGAACCAAGGTAAACGTAGAGTGATTGTATCATTGTGGAAGATCAGGAACAAAGGGAGTATCGACAAGGCTGCTATTTCACTTGCCCTTCTGGCAGAAGTGAGGGCTACCAGCATGCAGACCTTTAGTGATAGCAAGTGAAGCAAGCAAGTAACCAGAGGCTCAAAAGGAGGAGGATTAGCCTCTCCAAAATGAGATTTAAGTCCCATGGAGGACAGGGGTCTCGAACAGGTGGGGCAATGTTGTGCAGCTCTTTGAGGAAGCAGTTAAGTACTGGGTGCGAAAACGTTGAGCAACCCTCGATGGGGGGAGGACGGCGGAGATTGCCGCAAGGTGGACTTTTATAGAGGAAGAGCCTAGTCCTTGAAATTTGAGATGGACCATGTAGATCAGAAGGTTTGTGATGGTAGCTGCTTCTGGATGTATTTGCTGAGAAATTGCCCACATAGAGAAATGTTTCCATTTCAAAGTGTACATTTTGTTAGTCAAATCTTTGCAAGCATTTTTCAGGATATGGACTGCCTCTTCAGGCAGATCTACTAAGTCTCCGTGAGTTAGGGCGATATCACCAGGCTGTTAGGTGCAACGATTCAAGGCTGGGGTGGAGAATGTCTCCATCGTTCTGATAGAGGAGATCTCGAATGAGAGGAAAACACTGTTGATATACAGCCATGGCCTGTAAGCAGGTAACTCATGGCTGACTGGGTCAGCAGGGGGCTATACGGGTGCAACGTGACTTCTTTGTCCAGTTTCGTCAGGACTCAAGTGAATAGGAGAAATGGAAGGAAAGCATACAGAAGGCTGCTCGTGCATGGGATCAGGAACACATCATTCTGGGATCTGTCCCCTTTCCCCGCTCGAGTGCAGTACATGGGGCATTGAGTGTTGCGGGGTGAAGTAAACAGATCTATTTATGGTTGACCCTATTTGGAGAAGAGATTCAGAGCGATAGATCTGTTGAGCATCCATTCGTGTTGAAGAGTGGGTGCCCTGCCCAGTACGTCTTCAATCACGCTGGATTGACCCACCAGGTGAGTTGCAGTGGGATGAATGTCGTGAAGGATAGACCACTTCCAGAGCTTTGTTGCCTCTCTGCAGGTTCTGGACAAGTGTGTGCCCCCTTGTTTGTTGATATACCACATTTCCGTGGTGTTGTCTGTGGCAATTTGGACATTCTTGCCTTTGATGAGAGGAAGGAATGCCTTCATGGCAAACCAAATTGCTCGTAGTTCTAAGATGTTGATGTGTAAAGAACATTCTCATTCGTTCCAAGTGCTGCTCACCAGCAGTGTGTTGCAGTGGGCACCCCATCCATACAGAAAAGCATCATGGTCAGTAGGATGTAGGAGTCAAATCTTTTAGACAGGAAGCCAATTTGTTTGGGAAGAAAATTTCTGTGGGAACTGGTTCTAGGCTTTGGATGCCCTGATTAACAACGATGTCTCTGTTTGTTGGAAGCAGATGTTGATGACATAGTCTGCTAAGTAGACCTTTGCTTTGGTCTATTATATTGCCTCCATGACTGAGACGGAGGCTGAGAAGAAAGGAAGCACTTCCGGGATTGCTGGAAGTATCCCAGGGTGTATTGGGCAGACGTATTTGAAGGGGTACCGCTTTTTTGTTTTATAAGAGATGCCACGCGCATATGCCGTTCTCTTAGCATTCTTCATTTTTTCTAGGACGTGGTTTGCATCTGCAACAAAGAGTCCCTTCTCGTCAAATTTTAAGTTTTCAATCTTTGCACAAGAGCTGGAGAGCCGAGTCATGCGTGCCTCCTAGCCACCACACTATTCACTGTTGCTCAGCAATGTGTGTTTATTTATTATTATTTATTTCCATCATTTATATCCCACCTCTCCTGCCAAGGCAGCTCGAGGTGGCTTACAAAAATTAAAATATTTTAAAATATACATAAAATATATAAAATAGATAAAAGGGAGGCATAAAAGAAAAGAAAAAACCCATCCACGTCACCCCCTTCCTCAGCAAAGGCTTGGCGGAACAGCCAGGTCTTGCACTGTTCCCAAATTAGGCAAGGTCCGGGACATCCACTGGGAATTCCACAGCCTGGGTGCTGCCACCGAGAATGCCCTCTCCAATGTAGCCCCCTGTGCTACGCAGGGGACACCAAGAAGGGCGCCCCCTGTGGACCACAGGGGTCAATCCAGGACACAGAGAGTGAGGCAGTTGCACAGATAGGAGGGGCCCAGACCGTATAGAGCTTTATAGATAAGCACCAACATTTTGAATCTTGCTTGAAAGACTATTGGCAGCCAGTGCAGAGCTCGGAGCACTGGTGTAATGTGCTCACGATGACCCATCCCCGTAAGGAGATGGGCCACTGCATTCTGCACCAACTGCAGTCTCCGGACCATCACCAAAGGTAGCCCCACGTAGAGCGTGTTAAAATAGTCTAATCTTGAAGTGATGAAGGCATGGATGACAGTGACCAGGTCAGAGACATATGGCCAAAACCGTCACACCAGATGTAATTGGCGGAAATCACTCCTCGCCACAGCCTCAACCTGGAGATCCCAGGTGAAGCTGCAGATCGAGGAGTCCCAGACTCTGGACCTGAGAGACCAGTGGGGGACGAACCCCATCAATGATGGGGGACGCCACACCCACTGCCTTCCCCACCAACATCACCTCCGTCTTGTCAGGATTCAGTTTCAGATGGCTCACCCTCATCCCCACAGCCGCCAAACATCAGGTAAGCACTGAGACTGCTGGGTCTGGGTCAGATGAAAAAGGAGAGGTAGAGCTGGGTGTCCTCAGCGTACTGATGACACCGCACTCCATACCATCTCACGACCTCACCAAGTGGCTGCATATACACATTAAACAAGAAAGGGGACAGAATACAGCCTGGAGGAACTCCATACGTGAGGTCCCGGGGAGAAGATGAATAATCCCCAATCGCCACCCAATGTGTTCTCCCAGCCAGGAAGGAGCAGAACCATTCAAGAACAGTTCCACCCACCCCAACATAGTCCCACAGGCAAGTCACCAACATCTCATGATCAACGGTATCAAACGCAGCTGACAGATCTAATAGGATTAGCAGGGTCGAACGACCCTGATCCAGTTCCCGGCGAAGGTCATTGACCAAAGCCACTAATGCAGTCCCGGTGCCATAACCCGAATGAAAGCTGAACTGCAAGGGATCAAGAAAACCGGTGCGGTCCAGATGCTCCTGCAGCTGCTGAGCTACCACCCGCTCAATAACCTTCCCTAAAAAGGGAAGGTTAGAGACTGGCCAATAGCTAGCGGGGGAGTCAATGTCAAGTGATGGTTTTTTGAGCAGGGGTCTCGCCACCGTGTTGAGGTCGTCAATTGTGACTCGGCTAGAAGTGGACCTAAGGAGTCCCATAGTAGGTGCTGGAACATAGACATCACCGAAGCATAGTTTGATGCCCTGAGGATCATTGTGGAGGAAGAAAACATTTTCCTTCCTAGGATGTCTATACGTTTACTCTTTTTGTCACAAAAAGTGGTTTCTGAGGCCGTTGATGATCTAGCCACAGATGCTTGCACCACCATAGAGTTCGGGGTGGGATGTTTCAGAAACATGGAGTGATCCTCTGCAGGCACCAGGAAGAAGGCACTATAATGGGAGTCCACAGGAGAGGTCACTGACTGTGTTTTCCAGTGAAACCTAGATTGCTTCATCAGCTTTTTTGAGAGAGGAAGGATTAATTTAGAGGAAGCTCTCTTAGATAAGATTGTATAAATAGGATCTTCTTCCTCCTCTTCCACTGGAACTGTTTTTATATTCAGGGCTTTTGACATTTTTGCAATGAGAACTTGGAATTTTCTTATGGTCCTCTGAGTAGACCACCTGAGCAAGATCTGAGATATGATTGGATGGATATGAGATGGAGTTTTCCAATTCATTGGATGGCATAGAAGGAGAAGTGTCCTTATTAGAAGTATCAGAGGGTTCAGATTTTCTATGTTTATCAGACGTCTGGGAACACTTCCCATCAGAAGCGGGAGAAGAGCTCCGCATGCGGGAGACCTATGCGTGTGATCCTGAGTGAGAAGGGGCTCTTGTATCTGCAGCTGCTACAGAATTGGACACATTTGCAGGTTGTGATGGGAGGATAGGAGGAACAGATGAAGACACAGGCACACTGGAAGTTGAGCGTGTTGGAGTTAGAAGTGGTGGCAGAGGCACAGTTTACAGTGGATGTGTTGTAACAGCTGTGCCTGGGATACTCTGTTGTAGTATTTCTTTCAGAGTCCTTGCAATTTGTATTAGAGGATAGGGATGGGCGAACAGAATGCGGTTCGGATGTTCGGTCATTCAGTTCGAAACCCGAGTTCGGGTTCGATGGTTCGGTTCAGCCGAGTTCGGGTTGGCCAAACAGTCAAAAATAGCGCTATTGAAACCGAAACCTAATTTTTGGCCCTGAAAAGACGTTTTTCCTGCCCCTGAACTCATCCGTATGGGGGGCTTCTCCCAGTACCGGAGCTTGGGCCAGTGAGGAGATGTCAGTCCATGCAGTTGAGCCCCTCAGTTCTGTGGCTGCAACCGGTGCGGGAGCCATTCTCGGTGTGGAGACAGCCTCCTGAGTGGAGTGCCTTTGCACAAAGGTTTGCAACTGAGGCAACAGATCTTTGATCCCCGTAGGAGGAGGCATGGAGACCATCCTTTTGGGCAATGCCCCAACAGAATGAAGGGGGGAGCCGCTCTGGGGCTGGAGCGCCCTTTCAGTCAGGTGGAATTGGAGCCGCATCTAACCCAGCACGAGACATCCAGGACAAGACTGCCAAAGCTAAACTTGAAAGAAGGGACACTCAAAAAAACAACTAGTTGCTCCTCAGGATAGGACTAGACATAATGGGCTCAAATTACAAGAAAGCAGATTTTGGTTAAACATTAGGAAAAACTTTCTAACATTAAGAGCTGTTTGACAGTGGAACAAATTGCCTAGGGAGGGGGTGGGTTCTCCTTCGCTGGAGGTTTTCAAACAGAGAGTGGACGGCTGTCTGCTGGGGATGCTGTCGCTGCAGATTTCCTGCATTGACCAAGGGGGTGGACTAGATGACCTCTGATGTCACTTCCAACTTTATGATTCTAGTTTTAAAAAATAAACAGATTTGCAGAATGGCAACAGCGATCCAAGAATAGATCATGGAAGGAAGGAAGGAAGGAAAACTGCTTCCTTAACCAACCTCCCACTAATATCCAGGTGGAATCTGAAATTTATTTATTTTTTATTTTATTTTTTTTAGAATTTTGCTACCCCGCCCCTCCTGCCACAGGCAGCTCACAATTTGGGAGGGGAGTAGACCATCTGTCCTTCAAACGAAGAGAAGGGAAATTCACCAGGTAATAGGTTTCCCTTTCTCCCTCATTTACAGGACAGATTGTCTGACTGGTGGGACAGCCCCAAACAGTGCCACTCTAGGGAGGGCAGATTCTCACCAGACAGAAACAATCCTCGCAGCCAGAGCACCTGAGAAATGTAGGGCTCCAGGATTTTCTGTAGCACCATGCGGCCAAACACCACTTCAGCTGAGGCCACAGAGTCCACCCTATAGTGATGAGTAAAAGTATGCACTGAAATACTTGCTGCCCTGCCCATCTCCTTCTTCATGGAGGCTCTACCCAATAAAGCCAGATGCTCCCCTGGGTGAGCCGTGATACCCTGAGGGCCGGGAATTTCTGCTGCCTTATAAGACAACACAATGCAAGCCTTTAATCACCTGGCCAAGGTGGACTTACACACCTTCTTACCTCTCCTCCATACCAAAAGCCACGAACAGGGCCGAGTCTATTCTAAAAGTCTTACACCTTTCAAGGTAAACCTTAACTGCCCATCTAATGTTTAAGGAATGCCATTCCATTTCCCTGGGGTACGGTTGGGGTAAAAAGATGGCAATATTAACTCTTGTTCCCTATGGAATGAAGTATTAACCATGAGGCAAACGGAGGGGGTCCAGATGAAGGACTAACTTGTCTCTCTGAAACACACACAGCTCCCGGTCTGCAGAAAGGGTCCCTAGCTCTGATACTCTGCGGGCAGAGGTAATTGGTACCAAAAAATAGTCTTTCCGAGAAAAAATGGGGAAACCTGACTCAGGGGCTCAAAAGAAGGCCTAGTCAAAGCTGTAAGGACCATATTAAACCTCAAAAGAGGGGAAAGGAGAATTGGTAACCTACCTTTCGGAGAATTCCTTTCTCTCTTACACTCCTTATCCTCCTCCTGCTGGGTAGCTCTGCCGCTTGACCGATAGGAGGCAGATGAGTCTCTTCCTGTGCGCATGTGCCTCCAGAGCTACCTGGCTACTATCCTCCAGTCTGTATCATAGACGAGTGCCCCTGTAGTCCTACTCCTTGTAAAAACAACACTATAAAATACTACTGTATCGTATGCGGAAAACTGAAACGAAATATGAACTGCAACAGGAAAATCAGGAAACTGAACTCTGATTCCCTAACTTTCTTAAATTAAAAAGTGACTGATAATTGACTGCCTGAGTAAGTTTAGATGGTTCTCCCCTCTGTCTATAAGGTAACCCTAGCTGCCTGGCAGGGAGGGCCAGAGGCGGATAAGGAGTGTAAGAGAGAAAGGAATTCAGCGAAAGGTAGGTTACCAATTCTCCTTTCTCCTCTTACCTCCTTCTCCTCCTCCTGCTGGGATGTACCCAAGCAGTCTCCAGAAACTATTTCAGGTGGGAGCCGACAGCACTGGGAGAGTCCAGTACCGCCTGCAGCACCCGCCTGCCAAATGCTGCCTCTGCTGATTGAAACACGTTAATCTTATAGTGCTTCACAAAGGTGTGCAGAGATACCCATGTTGCCGCTTTACAAATTTCCTCGTACGAGGCTCTCGCCACGAAGGCGTATGATGTGGCTGCGCTGCGTACCGAGTGGGCCCAAATTTGGAGGTGAGGGATCCTTCCCTTAGTCTTATACGCCTCAACGATCGATTGCTTCACCCACTTGAACAGCAGTGTCTTGGAAGCCTTGAGCCCCTGATATCCCGGCCTGATATTTACAAAAAGAGCCGTGGATTTTCTGGATCCCCGGGTTCTAGCTAGCTAGATTTTCAGGGCACGGCGCACATCCAACGTGTGCCAGAACTTCTCCTTGAGGTGAACCGGGTTGGGACAAAAAGAAGGAAGTATCAACTCTTGGGCTCTATGAAACATTGAGTTGACCTTCGGTAGGAAAGCCTGGTCTATTCTCAGTGTTACAGAGTCCTGCTGGAACAAACAAAAGTTCTCTTCCCTCGATAATGCTCCCAGTTCCGATACTCATCTAGCCAATGTCACTGCAACTAGAAATACAGCCTTTAGTTAGAAAATATAAGGAGACATGTTTCAGGGGTTTGAAAGGGGGCTTTGTCAAAGCCTCCAGAACCAGGTTAAGGTTCCAGGAGGGCACTCTGTGAACTACTGGAGGTGACAGGAGCCTGGCTGCCCTAATGAACCTCCTAACATGTTTATGAGAAGAAATGGCCCTGTTAGTGGATGCTCTAAGCACCGAGCAGGGCCGGCCCCAGGGTTTGTGAGGCCATGTGTGAAGTCTTGGTGCGGGGCTTAATTTGCATAATTAGGCACCACCTAATTAAGCAAATGTATAAATTTACATAAAACTTACTCCCTCTGGACAGGAAGGATTCCCATTCTCCACCCTTCTGAGCAACCATGGAGAAGCATGGCCTCCCAATGCTTCCCCCCCACTCCCCAGCCGAGTGTCTACCACCACTCCCCAGGAGTGGTTCCACTGCAGGGGCAGTCAGGCGGGCAGTGAGGCAGGCACAGAGAGACTGACTGCATCCACTGCCTTACTGGAGGAGGGTGTAAGCTTAGTCAGTCTGGCCTCCAGGGCCTGTTGCTTCTTGCTGCCAGTGCCGCCTGGGCCTTGTGCACGCATGCGGTGCGACCGGTCCAGAGGTGCTGCTATCACACACACAAGACACCCAAAATGCAGCTAGCTTATTAAGCGCATTATGCCATGAAAAGAGACATATAACCAGTTCAGTTGTGCCCCCATAATCAGTTCATGCTGCCCCC
>QEPC01012414.1:82227-146267 GCA_003113815.1 Sphenodon punctatus
GGTTGGAAGGAACTGAGGCGGTGGGGGCTCCTCCCCCTCTATATACTTCCATCCCTCGTGATGCGGGCCCGCGCTTTTCTCGGGATGGGAGGGGGAGTGAGGGGGCGGAGCCCTCACCTTTTCTAGTCTTTTCCAGGCGTAATCTGCCTGGATACTGCTGACGAGAGGTTTTCTGGTACCTGCGGAGCAGGAAGTAAATCCCAAGAGTGAGAATCGCGGAGATCCTCGAAGAAGAACAAGTTTTTTGCTGCCTGGTATCCCAAATTTGTCAGGCTCCCCGGGGAAAACCCCAAGAGGGCAATTTCCCGTTCAACCGCCCGTGACCACTTAGCCCCCAACCCGCTATTTAAGGCCAAAGATAAAAGTGAGTCCTACCATGGAGGAAAGAGCACAACCTTTATACAAAAGCCGACCACTGCCTTCAGGGCAGTTGCTTTAAGTGGCAAACAGCCCACTTCTGCCCTTAAGATTACTTGCGGCGTCCCCTTATGGGCCCCCGTAATCATCCGGAGAAATCTGTTCTGGACAGGTTCGAGGGAGGTAAGATAAGAGATTCCCCAAATGGGGAAGGCATATAATAATTGCCCTAAGACTTTGGCTCTAAAGACTTGGAGGGCTGGCGCCACCAAGCGTCCCCCGCGACCACAAAAGAATCCCCATAAAGCCATAGTGGTTTTTTTAACTAATTGCATGACAGCAAGACGATGGGTTTCCCAGCGACCATTAGAGGCAAAGATGACCCCTAGGTATTTGTAGGATTGGACTTGCTCGATTCGATTAGGACCGAGAGTCCATCGTCGAAGTCTTTGGGGACCTCTACTCCCCACCACCAAGACCTTGGTCTTAGAGGCATTAATGGTCAGAAGTTCTCCCGAGCAAAACTCCCCAAAGGACTGCATTGCACGTCGCAGTCCGATAGGGGTCTGGGAGATCAGAACCGCATCATCAGCATACAGCAAGAGGAAGATCCTACGGTCATTTATTTTGGGTGCGTGTGTCTCAACACGTCTTAGGGCCGTAACTGAGTCGTTTAGATAGAGATTAAATAAGGCTGGAGCCAGGAGACAGCCTTGCCGAACTCCCGCTTGTACCTTCACCGGTTGAGTCAAAGCTCCATTCTGATTATAGCGGACACGTAGGGTATTTCGATCGTGTAACTTAATCAGTAGGAACAAAAGTCTCGGATCTGCAGAGAGGGATTTGAGTTTTGTCCACAGGCGTTCTCTGCAGACCGAGTCGAATGCCTTAGCCAGGTCTACAAAACAGAGGTAGAGACTCTTCCGATGGGCAGTATACTTGGATATGAGGGCAGCAAGGACCAGAATATGGTCAGAGGTAGCCATCCCTTCCCGAAACCCTGCCTGCTCTGGTTCGATAATAGAGTTTTCATCTAGCCATTTTTGCAGTTTGTGCAGAAGCAGTCTGGAATAAAGTTTAGCTATAAGGCTCAGCAGACTTATAGGGCGAAAATTCGCGGGAAGTTTGGGATCCCCCTTTTTATATAGAGGGACAACAATACTGGTCAGCCAAGCAGAGGGGAAGGTCCCGGTATTATTAATATGCATAAAGAGCGGGGCCAATATCTTGGCCCACCACTCTGGATTACTTTTTAGAACTTCTGGGGTCACGAAGTCAACCCCCGGGGCTTTCCCTAATTTAAGATCTGCTATAAGTTCCAGTACTACTCCTGGTGTAACTGGGGGCCATTCCTGAAAGCCATCTATAGGGGAGATCTCTGCCACAGTCAGGCCCACGTTAACCTTGGCAAATAAGGCCTGGTAAAAATTTTCCCAAATATGGGGATGGATACTAGGCCTCCCTAGGCCGGGAATTCTGGGTTGGGATGTTCGGATAATGTTCCAAACTTCCGGGAATCCCTATTTTTGACGGCTAGAGCCAGATGTTTCCATTGCTCCTTATAATAGATTTTTAATTTGGCCAATTTCATCCTACAGTATACTTTGCGTTGAATACCCATTTGGGCCCTTATGCCTGGCCCTGGGTTAGCCTTTAAATTTCTTGCCAGCCGCCGAAGGGCCTTCCTCTCTCTACGACATTCATGATCAAACCATGGGGGAGCTAGATCTTTGGACTGGGCTTTCGGGTAGATACCTCCCGAAGGAACCGTGATAAGAGGTATTAGTCTAGTCATCATGATCTCAAACCCTCCTATAATATCAGAGTCCAAACTTAAACACCCCTCCCCTCCTCCTGCTGACCATCCTGGGTCTGGCATGGCGGCTAAGAACTCGCTTACCGAGGCCGCCCTCATCTCGGACCATTTCGCTTTTTTTAGGGGGGGCTCCGCCTCCATCACGAGGGCTTCTGGCGTATTCTTGGGGGGCCCCGGAGCCCTAGGGATAATATCGATAGACAGAACAACTGGGAAGTGGTTAGATACCGGGGAGGGAACAACCTCCAAGCCGGAAACTAAAGGCATCATACTTGGAGGGATCATAATTAAGTCCAAAACACTTGAGCCTTGGGAGGAGTGAAAGGTGAAATTCCCGACTTCATCTCCCCTCGCTCTCCCATTTAAAATGATTAAGTCTAGCTCTATTATTAGTTCCTCTAACAAGTTTTTCCTGGCGTTCGTCACCAAATCCATAGATTGGCGACAGGGAATATTCAGAAAATCGACAGAATCTTCCAGTCTAACTAAGCTAGGGGTCATTGCCGGGTTTCCCACCCTAGCATTAAAATCTCCCCCAAAAACAAACAAAGCCTTTAGGGATCTATCTAAAGCAAGCTGAATTAGGTCCCTGAGATAACACCAAATATCAGATTTATAATATAAAGAATGGATAGGTGGTACATATGCATTAGCCACCAAGATAATTGTCCCATCAGAAAATTTACACCGAACAAGTAAAAAACAACCTTTAATAGATCCCAGGCATTCCACTGACACTGCCAAATCAGTTGCTATAAATATAGCCAGCCCCCCACTGGGTCTACCATAGGTATTAGGCTCACACGCGTTCACCCAGTTTGTCTCAAAACCCCTCCAAGGCCCCTCAAATGGGGGATCCAATAGCCATGTTTCTTGAAGGAGTACAATATCTTTCCCCTCAAGGCATTGCAAGAAATCAGGGTCTTTATAATGGCCCCTCCAGCCCGAGATGTTCCAGGACATGAGGGTACCCAATTTGTACGTTTCCTTCCTTAGTCATTTGGTTCCCGTCCCGGGGGGTTTGTGACGTTGTCTTAAGACTCTTCCTCTTCCTCCCCGGGTAGATGATTTTGGGACAGCTACACCTTGCGGGCCCTCAGCGGTACCCAGCAAAACTCCCTCCGGTGGGTCCTCCGATAATATGGGTGTGTCAGCGGAGAGGTGCTCCCCCGGGGGTGCCGTAAGGGGGGTACTACCCTGCCCTCCCTCAGCGTCAGCCGTCCCCCACTGGGGTGGCCGTGGGGATCCTTGAACGGGTTGGAGGACTAAAGGTCCCAATTGAGGGTCATTGGATATACCCCTTGCTAACAACAAGGGGTCCTCATCTAGTTCAATCCTGGTATCCATGACTGACCTTTGTTGGGGGAGCCAGGTAGAGGAATGTATCACTGATAGTCCAGCTATCTCGGCAACTGGACTGCTCTGTGCTTTGGGGGTAGACCCTCTGCCGCCCCCTACCTGGTGGAATTGAATAGGCCTCCTTTTAATATCCTCTAACTGTGCATGAAGGGCCCCCAGGCAATGCAAAAAATGGGACTGGGGTGAATAGGGGGGACAAGAGGATGTCACTAGTTCTGGCCCCCCCATCTATTATGGGTGAGGATACTGCTTCTCCCTCAGGGGGATCAGAAGCTCTCTCCCTGATGCTGCGGCATAAGAGGGAAGTTCGCTTCCCTACTGCTGCCGCAGGGCCAGCCTGTGTCTTCCTATGACCAGACACCAGGGGGCGGGCCACTGCTGGAGCTACTCGAACCTCAGGTGTCACCTGTGGGGGGGAGGGGGGGCCAGAGGTGGCAACACGAGCGGATCGCCCCTAGCCCCCAACACCAGGTCCTGCACAGTCTCACCCAGTCCCCTTCTCTGCCTGGCCACTGCATGAAAGACCCTACTGATACCTATAGCCCTCTTTTCGAGATACGATCTATGAGCCAGAAAAAGCTCTGGGAGTCTAGGAGATACAAAGGTAACCAGGGATACCTGCTTATTTACTGAGTTTAGCATATGGTCAACTGTAACAATGTCCTTACTGGTGATGACTTTATCCATGAATAGTGGTCTAAGATATTTGGCTATATCACGTGGGGAAGCCCATAGGGGGACCCGACATCCTCTACGGGGGGAGAGAGTAAATATCAAGGCAGATGGGAGCAACCTATATGGTTCCATTCTTTCGGAGAAAACCTCTGTGGGAGCTCCCAAAGGGCGAGCATTGGCCAAGGCCAGATTAGTAGTCCTTTGATTAAATCCCTGGTTAGACCCCTGCTGGGGGGCCTCCACAGGGTTTTTTACCGCTGCCATGCCCGTGTCCTGAGGCCCTCTAGGGGGATAGACCTCCCCAGGTGTACCCATAGCTGGTAGCCTGTCTGTAATCACATCCAGCCTATCCTGAACTGTTGACAATTTAACAAACATAAATTCCAGGGTTTCTGCCGTAAGCAGAATATGGTCTGTTAAAAAGACAGACAGCTGATCGTCTTCCCTAAGATCAAGATCTCCGCTCACACAATCCAGTTCGCCAGGGGCAGTCTGGCCCTGCAGGGCTTCAGAGCTTAATTGTCCTCTCATCACAGCGTCCTCCGAAGCTGGATGTGATTTGCAGAGGCCTTGTAGGGAGTGATAATAATTACTGGTTACCACTGGGGGGACTTCAGAATCAACTCCTGTCGTCTGACCCCCTCTGTGAAAGAAGTTGTTTCCAAAGCTTTGCTCTTTGCATCATTTCTTGGTAGGTACCCCACTCCCCCACTTTTAGGTATAGACACGGCCCGCTCTCCGCGGCTCCCCGAAGGGCTCGCCAAAGGGCTTGCACCCTTTTGCGCGCGACCCTTTGGCGCGCGCACTAGGCGTGTGCCTACGGCGCTGCCATAGGCAGCCTAATCGCTTTAAGTCTTTGACGGCACGAGGCTCCGCCCCCTTTTCCACGCCGGGAGCCGCTGTTACTCTGCTCACAGGTGAGGTGGGAAGCAAGCTTGGGCCTCGCGGTGTCAGGCTAGCGCCCCCCCAGGCAGGCTCGGGATGCTTGTTCGCACTGCCGTAGGCAGCCTAGTCGCTTTAAGTCTTTGACGGCACGAGGCTCCGCCCCCTTTTCCACGCCGGGAGCCGCTGTTACTCTGCTCACAGGTGAGGTGGGAAGCAAGCTTGGGCCTCGCGGTGTCAGGCTAGCGCCCACCCAGGCAGACTCGGGATGCTTGTTCCCATGTAAAAATATCATGAGGAGCCACTCGAAGACAAACAGAAGGTTGCTACCTTGTAAGCAAGGTTCTTTGAGATGGCTCCGAACATTCTCACAACACCCACCTTCCAGCCCACATGGAATTTTTTTCTTATATTTCTAGAAAGGGTCGAAAGGAACTGTCATTCAGAGGGGGAGAGTGCTTTTTATACTAGACACTAGAGGAGCTCAAGACCATCATGTGGTCTGTTATTTGATAGGGGGAGCATGCACAACCCAGTTGTGAGAATGTTGGAAGCCATCTCAAAGAATCTTCTTTACAAGGTAGAAACCTTCTGATCAACACATGGGCAGGAGCCTTATCTCCAAGCCCGATTGGAGTGTCCCTGCTGCTGCGCTACTAGGAGGGAGAGGCAGGTGAGGGATGGGGTCTGGAGCCAGGGAGGGGAGGAAGAATCACTTATTGGGGGAGAAGCTGAGCTGGCTGCAGTCTGCTGCCCAGCCAGGCAAGTGTGGGGCTCCAGCTGGTCGCAGGGCCATGTGCGGCCGCACGTGTGGCACATGCCTGGGGTCGGCCCTGGCACCGAGTCTATTGCAGCTATCTGCCTTGCTAAGGTGTTAGCCCTAAGATCCTTATCCAATCCCTGCTGTAGGAAGTCCAGGACCTGTGGAACCCCTGCCTTGCACGGATTGTGCCCCTGCTGCAGGGACCAAGTCGCGAAAGTCTTTCAGGTAGCCTGGTAAGCTCTCCTGGTGGCCGGTCTTCTGGATCTCTGGATAGTGGCAAGAACTGCGTCGGTGTAGCCTCTCTTTTTTAACGCTGAGCATTCAATCGCCATACTGTTAGTTTTAGGGTCTGAATTTCTGAACATAAGACTGGCCCCTGGGAGAGGAGGTCCGCCATTAGCGGAAGCTGTCTGTGTTGGTCCTGGCTGAGCTCTATTAGCTCAGAAAACCAGGGCCTCCTGGGCCACCATGGTGTGACTAGGAGGAGTAGCGCATGCTCTTTGCGTGCTTTGGCTATTGTTCGTGCAATCAGCGAAAATGGTGGGAAGGCATAAAGCAGGCCCTCAGACCATGGCTGATTCAGTGCATCTGTTGCCTCCGCTTCCCTGCATGGTGATTGTGTCATGAAGCGAGGTAATTGTGCATTGTCCTTGGTGACAAATAGGTCTACTTTCGGAAGGCCAAACTATCTCGTTATGTCCCGGAACACTGACCTGTTGAGGCCCCACTTGTGGGGTTCCAAGATTTGACGACTCAACCAGTCTGCCCTTACATTGTCCTGGCCTCTGATATGAAGGGCCTTCAGTGATGCTATGTGCGTCTGTGCCCATGTGAATAGCTTGACCACCTCCTGGTATAACGATGGTGCTCTGGATCCCCCCTGGTGGTTGATGTACGCCTTCGCCGTCACATTGTCTGTGTATATTAACAGGTGTGACCTGATGAAGGTGGGGAACAGCTGCTGTAAGGCGAGTTGTATGGCCTTCAGTTCCAGAAAATTGATCTGTTGCTGCGCATCCTTCTGTGACCAGAGGCCCTGTACTGACTGGGTCGCTGTGTGTGCCCCCCAGCCCCTGAGGCTGGCGTCCATGGTCAGTACTTCTCTTGTTGGTTCCGTGAGCGGGATGCCCTCTTGGAAGGTTGCGGGCCTTAACCACCAGGACATGGATCTTTGCAGGTGTCTTGGGATGGTTACCCAGGGATTGCGCCTGGTGGTAAACTCGCACTGGAAAGGCCCATGCAGCCTCTGTAAGGGGTGTAGATGGAACCTTCCCCACGTTACCTGGGCTGTGCAGGATATGAGGAGCCCCAGGAGTGATGCCAGTTGTTTGAGCCACATTCGTTTGCTCACTCTGAGGATCTTCACCAGTTTCCGGACCTTTTGGATCCGGGACTGGGGGACCAGTACGAGGTTGGAGTTGGTATCGATGATGGTTTGCAGATGCTCCAGTCTTCATGTCGATCTGAGGTGGCTTTTTTCCCTGTTTACAAGGAATCCATGCTGCTCCAGATAAGTGATTGTCTTGTTGAGGTCCGTCCTTGCCTTCTCCGGAGAGTGGGCCCGGATTAGCAGGTCGTCCAAATACGGGTGGATGTGTATCCCTTCCGCTCGAGATTCGCCATGAGCAGGACCAACACCTTCGTAAAAGTCCTGGGAGCCGACAATAGGCCAAAGGGGAGGGCCCTGAACTGCCAATGCTCGTTGTTGTAGGCGAACCTGAGCCACCTCCTGTGCGGAGACCAGATTGGAACATGCAGGTGCGCCGCTCTGAGGTCCAAGGATACCAGCCAATCACCCTTCTGGATGCTGCAACAGATGGACGTCACTATCTCCATTCTGAATTTTCTTTTTCTTATGTGGCGGTTGAGGGCCTTCAAGTCCAAAACTACTCTCAATTTTCCTAGCTTTTTGGAGACCAGAAAAAGAATAAAGGTCTGAATAGTGATGGTGTGGTGGCACCCTTTCTATGGCCTTGGTGTCTGCTAGCCTCTTGATCTCGCCGACCAATGGGAGATGTTTCGCGGTGTCCCTGGATCTTGGGGATGCGAGAAATCTGCGTCTGGGGAAGCTCTCCAGCTCGATGGAGTAACCCCTTTCCACACAGGAAAGGACCCACAAATCTGTGACTGATTGGGCCCATGCCTTGTGGAACTGCTGGAGTCTGCCCCCCACCTGTGTGTCGGCATAGTCACGCTTCTTGCCTTGCGTGACTAGATCCCACGCCCCTTGCTCTGCGTCTATCATATCGTCCTGCTCTGAACCCCCTTCCCCTGAAGGTGAAGTTGGGGGTGTACCCTCTCTGTGACTGGACATGGAACCTCCTGGAGGCACCTCCAAAACCCCTGAATCAAAAGGAATGCCCCCGAAAGGAGCCTCTTTTCGTACTCACTTGTTGGAAAGTTCTTGGTTTGTCCTTACTGGAAGCCTCCTACAGCACCTTTTCTAAACAAACTCCAAAGAGTTTAGAACCCTTGTATGGACATGCCACAAGCAGGTTCTTTGCAGTTACATCCCCATCCAAGGAATTTAACCACACCCTACGCCTGGCCACTATGTTATTTGCCACTGCTCTGGCAGACCGTGCTAGAGAGTCTATTGTTGCATCTGCCAGGAAAGCTGTGGCCATGCAGATCCTGGAATTAATCCTTTGTGATCTCCTTTCCGAGATCTCGGGGTCCTGTACCTCCTGCATCCAGGCCAACATGGCCCTGGATACATAGGAAGCTGCTATGCTGACTTTCAGGGATGCTGACGTGGACTCCAAAGCTCTTCTAAGGGTGGTGTACACCACTCTATCGGTTGCATCCCGGGGGTGACAATCCCCCTTGGTTGGGAACACTGTTTGCCTAGCGAGGGATGCCGCCCCTGCATCCACCTTGGGGTTTCTAAACATCGGTTCTTTCTTCCTTGTGAATGAATATAGTGAATCTTGCGTTTTATTTATTTTATGCTCCTTGTCTGGGTGCTTCCACTCTTCGAGGACTAAATGCTCAAAGGCCTTATCCAGTGGGAGCCCCTGATCCCTTCCATGAACTGTCGGGATGTAATGCCTAGTCTCTTCCTCTTGGGAATCTGAAGAATCCCCCTTTGGGGACTTCTCCTTAAGCTGCAGAGTCTTTATAACCTGAGCTACTAGCTCATTTCTGCACTGAGGGAAATTGTCTTTCACTGTCTTTTGGGTCAGAGTTAGACTCCTCCCGTTCCCCCTCCTCTAAGTCAGAATTATCTTGTTCTGACTCTGTGTTTGAACCAGACTCTGTCTGATGCTGGTCAGTGAGGACCTGAGCAGTCTCTGCAGGCTGTTCCCCCTCGTCGCTTCCCTCAGAAGTGTGAGGGGAGCCCAGCAGACCGTCTGTGGCTCCCTCTAGTTGCCGTTTTGCCTTCTTTTTTGGCGCCCCTAATCTTCCCGCCTTGGGGAGTTTTTTACTAGGCCTGTCTGAGGGGGGTCTCTTTCTTTTACCTTTTGCCTGCGACAGCTTGCCAAGCGCGACCATAATTTCTTTCATTGACTTTGCCAGGGAAGTTAATTGTACCTGAGTATCCTGGTTCTCTTGTGGGGACAGCTGCGGGGCCTGATGGGGCCGGTGCGACCAGGCCATCACTCATCCTCATGAGGAGTTTTGCCAGAGCCTGGCTGTCTCTAGAGAATGCTGCTTCTAGCAGTGCTGTCCCGGTTTTATTTTTTTTATTTTTTTCTGTGCCACTCAAAGGAAAACAGAGCCCAGCCGCGCAGTCACTGTTCCTCAGCCTTTCCTTTTATTTCTAGTTAGGCGTGGTCCGCGCTCCAGGGCCCAGTCACACTGTCCCTGTGCTCTCCTGCTGTTGCCAATTAGGCTGATGTGTGCTCCAGAGCCCAGCTGCGCCATCCCTGAGCTTCAGGCAGAGGGGAGGGGAGCCGCCTCAGTGCGGTCAACTGCCGGGATCCGCCCGGGGGAGAAGCGACTCCTCCTTAAAAAGACTTGAGCCTCAGCTCACAATAGTCTCCCTGCTGTAGCCGCCCAATCCGTTTAACTCCTTTTAAAAAAAAAAAAAAAAAATGGTCTCGCGGAGCTGCGTGAAGCACGTCCTACCAGTCAAAGGCAGATAAAGGGCTGGAGGATAGTAGCCGGGTAGCTCTGGAGGCACATGCGCACAGGAAAAGACTCATCTGCCTCCTATCGGTCAAGTGGCAGAACTACCCAGCAGGAGAAGGAGGTAAGAGGAGAAAATATGTTGCACTGGAGGTCAAAGTGGATGTGCTGCACGAAGCTGCTAGAGCAGGAATTCTCAACCTGGTGCTTGGGAGCAGCAGAGTGCTTGGGCAACGTGTGAAAGTGCTCCCTGAGCCCATTCATGCAAATTATGCAGTGCTCCCAAGTAGTTATTATTATTATTATTATTATTAACAAACATTTATATAGCGCCAGCAGTGTACCTGGCACTTTACAAAGTAATAAAATAGACACGGTCCCTGCCCCTAGGGCTTACAATCTGAGAGACAGGAGCTGGGGGAGAGACTTAGGAAGGGGAACAGAGGGAGAGACAAGGGGTCTAACATTCATGAAGATGCGAGGTCTCAAGTGCACGTACTTGGCTTGGTTACGATGAGAATGACAGCAGGCAGGTCCATGTTGCAAGGATAAGGGTAAACCGATCGTAGGTATAGGAATAGTGGCTCAGCAGGATAAAGAGTCAGACAGAGCAGAGCGAAAGAGGTGAGTTTTAAGGAGAGATTTGAAGGTATGAAGGGAGGGGGCAAGGCGGATGTGGACAGGGAGGGAGTTCCAGGCATGGGGGGCAGCAAGTGAGAAGGGACGAAGGCGCTTAGGGGAGCAGGGAAGGCGTGGAAGGGTGAGAGAAGGGACAGAGGAGGAGCGAAGTGCACGGGCTGGAGTATGGAGGGCGATAAGTGCAGAGAGGTAGGGGGGAGCAAGGTTGTGAAGAGCTTTATAGGTGAAGACTAGGAGCTTGTGCAGGATTCGTTCAGGAAGGGGAAGCCAGTGAAGCGAAGAGAGGAGGGGCTGCACATGGTCGAAGCGACTGGCGAGGTAGATGACCCTGGCAGCAGAGTTTTGGACAGAGATGAGGGGAGAAAGGTGAGACCGGGGAAGGCCAGTGAGAAGGAGGTTACAGTAATCGAGGCGAGAGATGACCAGAGCATGAACAAGAGTTTTGGCAGACGAGACAGAGAGAAAAGGGCGAATCTTAGCAATGTTATGGAGGGAGAAGCGACAGGATTTAGCAACAGAGTCAATGTAGGGTTTAAAAGAAAGGGGTGAGTCAAAGATGAAGCCTAGGCTACGGGCTTGGGGGACAGGCAGGATGGTGACTCCATCAATAGTTATTGACAGTGAGGAAGGAGAGGAAGGATGAGGGGGGAAGATAAGGAGTTCAGTTTTAGCCATGTTGAGTTTGAGTTGACGTTGAGACATCCAGGTAGAGATGTCAGAGAGACAGTTGATGAGACGAGCTTGAACAGAGGGAGAGAGAGAGGGAGTAGAGAGATAGAGTTGAGTGTCATCAGCATAGAGGTGGTATTGGAAGCCATGGGAGGCAATGAGTTTGCCTAAGGATGAGGTATAGATCGAGAAGAGGAGAGGGCCAAGAACAGAGCCTTGAGGAACACCAACTGAGAGGGGGAAGGAGGAGGAGGCGGAGTTGGAGAGAGACACATTAAAGGAGCGGTCAGAGAGGTAGGAGGAGAACCAGTTATGGACAGAGCCACAAAAGCCAAGGGAGTGAAGGGAATCCAGCAAGAGTGAGTGGTCAACAGTATCGAAGGCAGCAGAGAGATCAAGGAGGACAAGAATGGAATAGAGACGTTTAGATTTAGCCACCAGAAGATCGTTGGTGATCTTAGCGAGAGCAGTTTCAGTAGAATGAAGGGGGCGGAAGCCAGATTGGAGGGGGTCAAGGGAGGAGTTGGAGGATAGGAAGTCAAGGCAGCGGGAGTAGACAACACGTTCAAGCAGCTTGGAAGCAAAAGGAAGGAGTGAGACAGGACGATAGCTAGAAGGGTCAGAGGGGTCAAGAGTGGACTTTTTGAGAATAGGAGAGACTGTGGCATGTTTGAAGGCAGAAGGGAAAGAGCCAGTAGAGAGGGAGAGGTTGATGATGTGCAGGAAGGAAGGGGCGACAGTGGGAGTAATGGAGGTGAGGAGGCGGGAAGGAATGGGATCAAGGGGGCAAGTGGAAGGGTTGGAGGAGGAGAGCAGAGAGGAGATTTCCTTAAGGGAGGCAGGGGAGAAGGAGGACATGAGAGAAGGAGGGGGAGGAGGGAGAGGGGTGGGAGTGGGAAGAGAGGAGTGGGAAGCGATGTCGAGGCGGATCTTGTCTATCTTGGAGGTGAAGAAGGAGGCAAGATCCTGAGCAGAAAGGGAAGGAGGAGGGGGAGGACAGGGAGGCTTGAGGAGGGAGTCAAAGGTAGAGAACAGTTGCATCACTCCAGTGCTTGTGACTGAAAAAAGATTGAGAACCCCTGTGCTAGAGTTAGCTTTTGAATGATCCAGTGCAGTATTGGTCAGGCTCCCACTGGGAAAGGAACAAGAGGGTTCTCCACTGCCAATACAGAGCTATCAAGATCACACTTGCCTCTTGCTCCCTGATCCTTTGAAGAACCTGATGCACGATCAAGAATAGGGGAAATATATAGAGGACCCAGCTTGGCCCAACTGTGGACAGCACATTTGCCCCAGATACTGCTGGGTCTCCTTTCCTGGCTAAAAACAAGGGAACATTCCTATCAAGATGAGTGGCAAACTAGTCCATTAACAGAGTACCAAACCGGTCCAAGATTAGACAAAAGTCTTCTTCGACAGGAACCATTCTCCTCGGTCCAAGTCCAACCTCTAACAACTGAGACAGTTGGCTTGTGTATTGAGCATGCTTGCAATATGAACTGCCTTGGCTGAGGACAGAAGCCTTTCCACCCACTTAAAGAGAGGCTTCTGCCTTGCAGAGACCAGTTGGGAGCCTCTCTGATGGTTGGTGAAGGCCATCACCATTGTACTCTTGGTGCGAACTAGGACATGACTGCCCTCCAGCCACCGGGCAAACTGAATAGCCCAATTAATTGTTCTCAACTCGACCAATGTGCCACCCTGCTTCCTCCGATCATGTGCCCTGAGTGGACACATGGTGACAATGTGCTCCCCATCCCCAACTATTCATGTTTGTAGTGAATACCAGTCTTTGAGGACTCTGCAGGGGCATTCCGAGAGTGAAGCTCTCTGGTAGGGACCACCATCACGGAGAGCTCTTGACCCAGGTCGGAACCGTGATTAGCAGGTGAGCACAGTCTGCTATGTCCTGTTGATAACGCTGCAGCAGCCTCTGTAATGGCCACATATGGAACCTGGCCCAGGCTACTGTGTCTAGACAGGACACCATGCTGCCATGCAGCTGAGACAGGAACATCAGATTGGAGCCATCTCAGGAGGTCCAGCAGCTTTTTTGCCTTTAGACTGATAGGAACACGTGGCCCAAACCTGTGTCCAGCCCGACTCCCAGATGGGCAATTGAAATCTATGGGACAAGTCAACTCTTTTCCCTGTTCACCAGGAAGCCTTGGTTTTGTAGAAAGTCCACTGTTGGCCTGAAGGCTATCATCCCCTGCGACTGCGATGGGGATGTTGGGAGTAAATCATTCAAACTGGGTAAATATGGCCCGCCTGCTTCCTCAGACGTACTACCAGGATCACCCAGATCTTTGTGAAGACCCTGGCTGATGTTAAAAGACCAAACAGGAGGGCCTGAAACTGGAATTGATGGTCTGCAAAGGCAACATAGACTTGTGGGGCTTCACTGAGTCCTTTCCTACAGGTGACGGAAGCAAACGTAGTCTTGCGTGGGGAAGAGATTAATTAAATTGCATACTCCCAAGAAATAGTTTCCTTCACCAAGGCGGCTGAAGACTATGCTGCCCACTGCTGTGAGAAATTCTGAAGCCTCCCAATTAGAGCTATGGAAACTGGGAGAGGCAGCAACCAGCCATGTTGGAGGCGGAGACTGTCTTTGACCTGAAGGGTGAGATCTCTTGAAGGAGGGCTGTCCCTCTCGGACACTGGTCTGCTGGTTCCATCTGAAGTGTCTGCTTCTATGGCTCTGGAAGGATGCCTGGTGATAAAATGGACACTTGTCCACTTCCTTGGTGGGGTTCAGGGGAAGGGACCTTAGGGAGCATGAGAAACTCTTCCTGTACCTTGGATATTGAGTAAAATCAGATGACATACTTATGAGGGTCTCAAACTTAGTAGGCTACTCCCACTCCGCTTTGATAGCATTTACATAAAAAAACTATAATGGGGTAGCTCTGAAATAGCAGTAGACCCCTAGGGAATGCCCTCTTATTTTCCTTGAATGCCTTAAGGATCTCCACCAGGAAGGGGAGAGAAATCTCTGACTGCAGATACCTTCACCAAGTCTCAGAGTTTTCCCTTTCAAAAAACCTCTCCCTCACCAGCTTCTCCAACTTATCTGGATCAGAGCCTGACAACTCCCCATCTTCTCTCCAGTTTCGGAGAGGAGAGGGTGGACGTAGGGGGAATGTCTAGGCCTCTTTTTATGGGGCCTGAGGGGAGACCTCCTCTTTTCCTTTTTACTTGGTTTCTTCTGCCAATGCAAGCAGGGAGAATGAGCCCTCTTCCTATCCTTATTTAATTTATTTATTATCAATTTATACCCCACCCCTCCTGTAAAAACAGCTCAAGGCGGTGAACAAATTTAAAAGAGTAAAAAATACAATAATATAAATATAAAACAATAATATAAACAATTTAAAACCGGGTTAGGATAAATAAGGGTAGGGTAGAACTAAAAACCCTAACCCCTCTTCCCCCCCCCCCCAAGGCCTGGGCGAACAGTCAGGTTTTACAAGCCCGTTGGAATGTCGAAAGGCTTGGGGCCAGGCGAGCTTCCTCCGGGAGGGAGTTCCAAAGATGCGGTCCAGCCATCGAGAATGCCCTCTCCATTGTGGCCCACCGCTTAACACAGGGGACCTCCAAGAAGGCACCCCCAGCAGCCCAAAGGAGCTGCTCTGGGGTGCGGAAGGCGAGGCGGTCCCTGAGGTACAAGAGGCCCAGACCGTGACGAGTCTTACAGATCATTACCAATACCTTGAACCTGGCTCGGCACGCTATTGGCAACCAGTGCAGAGTCCGGAGCACAGGTATTATGTGCTCCCGACGACCCGTCCCCGAAAGGAGCCGGGCCGCCGCATTCTGCACTAGCTGCAGCCTCCAAACCAGGAACAAAGGCAGCCCTACGTAGAGCGCATTGCAGGAGTCCAGCCTCGAGGTGACGAAGGCATGGATGAGGGAAGCCAGGAGACGTACGGACGCAGCCTCCGCACCAGATATAACTGGCGGTAGGCGACCTTCGCCACCACTTCCACCTGCCGATCCTGGCGGAGATCTGAGTCCAGTATCACCCCTAGATGCCAAACCTGCTGAGCTATAGGAGGGTGAACCACCCCCAATCAGGGGGGCCAACACCTCCCTCGCTCTCCCCACCACCATCACCTCCGTCTTATCGGGGTTGAGCTTCAGTCTGCTCTGCCACATCCACTTCGCCACGGCCTCCAGACACTGGGATAGCACCGAGACAGCAGGGTCTGGGTCAGCTGAAAAAGAGAGGTACAGTCGAGTATCATCAGTGTATTGGTGACATCACACCCCGAACCCTCTCACAACTTCCCCCAAGGGCTGCATGTATACATTAAATAATAATGGAGACAGAATGGAACCCTGCAGAACGCCACAGGACATGGCGTGGGGGCAAGATGTCTCAGCTCCCAACACCACCCGCTGGCTTCTCCCTGAGAGGAATGAGCGGAAACATTGAAGAACAGTCCCATCCAGACCCCCCCAGGTCACACAGTCGTCTCAACAACAGCCCATGGTCCATGGTGTCAAAAGCGGCCGAGAGATCTAGCAGGATAAGAAATGTTGAACATCCTGCGTCCATCTTCCGGCGGAGATCATCGACCAAGGCCACCAACGCCGTCTCGGTGCCATAGCTGGGCACTTTTCCCCCCTGTACAGAGAGTGAGAGCGAAGGGGAGGGTGAGGATGCCACGGAGGAAGGAGGAATCATAAAGAGGAGGGGGATATGCTAGCACCCTCTAAGCTATGCCACCTCCATTTGTCCCTTTGTTTAAGAGGGGAAATACTGCACCCTCTTGGGCTGCCTTCCCACACATTCATCTCGGGGGGTGGGGAGAGTCCCTCCCTGAACCCTCTGGCTCCACAGGGATCTCTCCAGACACCCCTCCCCACCCCCTTTGGGTTCTCTGCTGCTGTGATCCCCTCAAGGGGGATGCACCAGGACAGCTTCCGGCATTTCCTCTGGGAGTGGGGCTGTGGGACTGGGAACATTCAGGCCGGGTAGACTCACCCCATGGAGCAGCTCCCCAGCTGACTGCTTGCTAGGCATGTAGCTAAGGAGCTGCGGCAGTTCCACTGAGAGTCTGCTCCCCTTCAAAGGCTCCTTCAGATGGCTCTTGCCTCCCTAGCTGGGAGGAGAGTCTACATCCACCTCCAGATGCCATGTCAGAGAGTGAAGGGGTGGGAGTGGGGTGTCAGCAGCAGGAAAATGTGACTTCAAGCGTGCACACAGCCTCCACTGCAGCTCCAACTCCCCGCTTGCCTTCAGCAGCAAAGGAGAAGCAGTTCCTGGTGTGACTGCTCCTCCCGGGGAAAGGCCCCATTGCCCTGGGGGGGGGGACACAAGGGAAAGACACCCCCAGACCCCGTGATTGAACCCTGGCCTACCTCCCTGCAAGAGGGAGGGGAGAGAAGAGCAGGGCATGTTAGAAAAATGAGAGGCCAACAGAAAAAGGGAGCTAAGGCCTACAAAAGGCTCCCTTGGCTGGAGCCCTACACCCTGCACCTCCTACTCCTTGAGGAGATGGATCCATATGAACTGGACCCTCCCGTACCTTTCCCCATCCTGAGCACACCACTTAAGTGTCATCGTCCCGTCCCGCCTCCATCCCCCTTATTCCTATCTGGCCCTCCGATCTTGTGCTAATTTTGAGAGTGGCTTGCAGGAGGGAAAAGACAAAACTGGGAGTCTGGTGCTATAAGGCAGGACAGACCTGGGAGTCTTGTGCAGGGCTATGACTCCCCCATTGGCAGAGGTGGTCAATCATATACCTGCTTGCTTTGTGTGAGGGGGGACATATCCCACTAGTCAGACAGTCTATCCTGCAAAAGAGAGAGAACGAATATAACTGACCTATCACCACAAAAAAACTGGACAATTGGAATTCAGCTGTTCTGAGTGTCTAGAGTACACGTGCACATCTAAGCCTGCTGCCTACCCCACGCCGAAGCATTAACAGTACAGAGGAATTTTAGACCATTGCTTCTCGTATTCTTTGCCAGAGTAAAATCAATCATTGCAAAGAAGAGGAGCTTAAAAACACTAGCTGGGTCATAGGCAGCCTTCTAGTATAATAAATGCTTATTTCCCTTCACAAGTCAACTAATATGTAAAGCAGGGATGAAGAACCTTTTCCCTCCTGCAAACACTTTTGAAAATTAGTACAAGATCTGAGGATGAGAAGAATTGGAGGTTTGGGGAGGATGACACTTAAGAGGTGTGCTCATGATGGGGAAAGGAGTGGGGCGGGGTCCAGATCATGAATCTGTGCATCCCCTTTCCTCAAATGCTTGCCCTTATCTCTGCACCCTTCTCCTTGAGCATCAGAGCATAAGAACCACTCCAAGGACATTGGCCCTGGGGCACTTAAACATTCACGCTAACACCTGGGGGGGCAGAGCGTGATGCGATGTCTTCAGCTGTAGGTCTCGAACGCCAATCTAGCCACCATTGTACATGCTTTCATCACCTCAAGACTGAACTACTGCAATGTGCTCTACGTGGGACTACCCATGGTGACGGTCCAAAGAATGCAGCTGGTGCAGAACATGGTGGTCCATCAACTCACGGGGACGGGTCGCCGTGAGCACATTACACTGGTGCTCCGTTCTCTGCACTGGCTGCCTATAGTCATCTGGGCCCGATTCAAGGTGTTGGTTTTGACCTATAAAGACCTAAACAGCCTGGGCCCTGCCTACCTGCAGGATCACCTCACCGCCCGGGTCATGAATCGACCCCTGCAGTCAGCTAGGGGTACCCACCTCAAAGTTCCTCAGGCATCCTGAGTGGTGACGATGAGAAGGGTGTTCTCAGTGGCTGCACCAAGGCTGTGGCACGCCCTCCCAACAGAGGCCCATCTCCCCTCTTTCCACAGTGTAAGCCCTGGCTGTTTTGGCGAGGGAGACAGGTGATTGGGGCGGGGGGGGGGGGGGGGGGGGGGGGGGGGGGGGGGGGGGGGGGGGGGGGGGGGGGGGGGGGGGGGGGGGGGGGGGAAGCTCCACCTGGGATGGGTTTGCATTGATTTTATATTTTTACATTGTTATTGGATTTTATTATTGATTATTATTTATGTTTATATGATTTTAGCCATTGCTGTGGTGGTGGTGGTGGGAACCTAATAAATCAAATCAAACCATTTGAGCTCAGCATCCTGTCTCTGACAGTGGACACCTTCAGTTGCTCACAGAAGTACCCAGCAGATCACAAGAGGGTGATTCATTCCCTGCTGTTCCCTCCCAGCTCAACAGTCAGGTTGTGGCCTCTGCTCTACTTAACTAATAGGTATTTATGGACTTATGCTTAATAGAATTGATCCAGTCCTTGTTTGAACTCAGCTACATTAGTGGCCCTCAAATTATCACCTGGTAACATGTTCCACAAGCGAATTGTACATGGAGTGAAAAAAAATCTTAGAATTAGAGTTGGACGTGACCTCAGAGGTCATCTCAATGCAGGAAATTCACAGCTACAGTATCCACGACAGATGGAGGTATAACCTCTATTTGAAAACCTCTAGCGCAGGAGAACCCACCATCTCCCTAGGCAATTTGTTCCACTGTCAAACAGCTCTTACTGTTTGGAAGTTCTTCCTAATGTTTAACTGAAATCTGCTTTCTTGTAATTTGAGCCCATTGTCCCTAACAGTAAGACTAGAGATAACCGAGAACAAGTCTTTGCTATCTTCTGTGTGAAAGCCCTTGAGGTATTTGAAGACAGATATCATGTTTCCCCTTAGCCGTCTCTCCTCTAGGCTAAACATACCCAGCTCTTTCAACCTTTCCCCATAGGACTTGGTTTCCAAACCCCTGACCATCTTTGTTGCTCTACTCTGAACATAAGAAATGTCATACTGGGTCAGACCAATGGTCGGTCCATCTAGCCCATCATCCTGTCTCCAACAGTGGCCAATCACAGTGGCATGAAGCCCCCAACAGGTCACAATGGGGGATCCATTCCCTGTTGTTTTCCCCCAGCTCCCACCATGTTCTCTGATCCTGTCTGGCTAATTAGGGGATACCAAAAGACGTTCTCACTAAGCCAACAGTGTGGATGGCTAGCTTCTCCACCCTAATGGCTGCTAATGGATCTATCGTGTCCAAACCTCTTTTAAACTCACCTATAGTACTATCCCTTACCACAGTCTCTGGCAGTAGATTCCACAACCCAATTATACAGAGTGAAAATATATTTTGTTTTAAACTTGCCACCCATGAGTTTCATGGAGTGTCCCCTAGTTCTAGTACTAGCTGAGAGGGTAAACAACTGCTCCTTGTTTATTAGTCCCACATCACTCATGATTTTATAGACCTCTATCATATCTCCTCTCAGTCATCTCTTCTCTAAACTGAAGAGCCCCAACCTACCAAGCCTCTCCTCACACGGAAGCCCATCCATGCCCTTGATCATTGCTGTTGCCTTTCCCTGTACCTTTTCTAGTTCAGCTGTCTTTTTTGAGATGGGGCGACCAGAATTGCACACAATATTCGAGGTGCAGTTGTCACATGGGGACATGGGGGCCACACACCCATTTAGGGAAGATATTCCCGCCCCCCCAATGGGTGGGTTATGTGTAATGTAATATAAAGATGTAACAGATTATAAGCTCAGTGGGAGCAGAATGCTGAAACCAGTTGCCAGAGGTGGGGGGGGGGGGGGAAGGGAGAGATTCCCTTTGTTATGGTAAGTGGGCAGTTTGTTGCCAACCAAAGCCCAGGTCACTCTGCCACCTTGATGACAATGACAATGGGCAGGACACTCAGGAACTGACCTCAGGGCTCCTGTGAGGAAGAAGGAAGTTCTTCAAGAATTAAGTTTCTTCCATTTTGGACTTGAACAAGTTAACAGCTCAGGAGAGGAGCTCCTGCAAGATTGCAAACTATGGACTAAAGACTTGGCTATGAACTAAGATTTGAACCTGGTCTTCAACTTCCAGACCGAGATAGCATCTGATGGACCTGTATTGTACCTCTTAGGGTAAGAGACAGTCAGGGAATATCAGTGGATTTACAATGCGTGGACTGTTTGATTTATGGACTTGCACTATCTGATCAACAGTCTTATACTTGTATGTACTCAATATATGTTTTATAATCAAGCCTAGCATGCTTGTGTCTTTATTTGGCCTTGGGGAATTCACTTGGGGGTACTCCTATCTAGGTGAGAGCCTAGACGAACCTTTTTCATATAAGACAACCCCACTGCAAAGTCTTCCAAGATACAGGTGGCCAGAGAAAGTTCTCTGAGTTACGGCTGGGCAGGGAGATAAAAGGGAGGCTTGGCTAGGGGTGCGGACCTCTGAAAGCTCCCTGATTGCAGTGAAGGTTTTCTGATCACTTGGGGACCCACACGGGCACAGGCAACTGGGTTGCGGCTGGCCTGGTGGGCAAACGGGGGGACAGCCTCCAAAAGGAGTGGTGGGCCCCAAACGCCTAACCCCGGTGACAGCGGTCACACCATCGATTTGTATAGAGGCATTATGACATCCTCAGTTTTATTCTCTATCCCCTTCCAAATAATTCCTAGCATGGTTTGCTTGACTGCTGCTGTGCACTGCGCTGTGGATTTCATTGTATTGTCCACAACCACCCCCAGATCCTTTTCCTGATTTCCTTTCATTCCAATTTCGCAATGTCCTTCTTAAAGTGCGCTGCCCGGAACTAGACACACTACTTCAGATGAGGTCTGACCAGTGCAGAATAGAGTGAAAATATTACTTTCATGCCTTGGAAACCATGCAACTACAATTTCCCAGATCCTTTTCACATGTATTGCTGCCAACCCCATCCTGTATATGTGCATTTCATTTTTCTTACCTAAATGCAGAACTTACCTCTGTTCGCTGTTGAACTTCATTTTGTTAATTTCAACCCAATTTTCCAGCTTAAAGATCATTCTGCATTTTATTTCTGTCTTCCAAGGTGTTAGCTATCCCTCCCAATGTTGTGTCATCTGCAAATTTGATAAGCATGCCCTCTACTCCTTCATCCAAGTCATCAATAAAAATGTTGAACAGTACAGGGCCCAGGACTGAGACTTGTGGCACCCGGCTCAATACATTCCTGGGAAGTATTGTGGAGAACGACCGCCACCCTTAACCAAAAAGGTGGCAGCCAAAATGACATTGCTGCCATTTTGGTTAAGGGAGGTGACCATTTTGCACATGCACAGTGCCAACCAGGGAGCTCAGAAGCACCGTGGAGCAAGGGAGTCTGCTAAGAGGCTCCCCCCCCCACAGCAGCAGCAGGCCCTTCAACCAAGCTCTCTGAAGCCACTAAGTACCACTCCGACAGGGCCCCAGAGAATGGGGGTGGGGAGAGCGGACTCGGACTATGGATCAGTTTTGCACTACCTTCAATGGGAAATTTTCCCATTTTGGGTATGCGCAAAACAGTTCCAGCAGCCATTTTTCACGTGTGCTGTGGGGCTGAGAGCTTGGCAGCACACTGTGGCAAGGTAGCCTGCCAGGAGGGACCCCCACCGCAGTGTCAGGCCAGCAGAGCTTCAATCAAGCCCTCCAAGGCTGATAACTACATGCCAGGGCCCCGGAAGGTGGGGATCCATAACTTCAGGTCTGTAACCTGTACGGATTAATCCATAACAGACCATTAATTCAAATCTGTGATATCCATCCCTATTACTCATGCTCCTTCAGTGCTTAAGGATGAAGGGCAAATCCAGAAATCGGAAAGAGGAGAAATAAAAATTAGCTGCAGGCTGGATTTGGTCCCCACCCCTGAGGTTCCACCCTTGAGACATAACATTAGCAGGCAATCCGTGGAATAGTCAAAGGGAGTGAAAATGCCTGTTGCTTCTTACAATAGGAAGAGTGATGGGACCTATTATATAAAATTCTGAAGACTTTGTAAAATAACCCCTCCTAATTTGATGAGATAGAGCTGGCAGCTCCCCTACATCTACCCCATTCTCCACGACAATCTGTCAAATATGGAATAGGGCTAAACTGACAAGTACTTCTGGGTATTCGGACCAGTTCTGAATAGTCGATCTGAGTACTCTGAGGCAATTCAGTGTTCTTACCAAAGCTTCAGATTTCGGAGACCAAAGCTCAGAACGTTGGAAACTTTGTAAAGTTGTTGCAAAGTTCTTGAACCCACAGCCAAAGCACTACCCAGAAAAACAGGCTAGCAAGAGTGGGACAATCGCTCCAGGAGAAAACCCCACAAAAATGCAACTGAATGCAGAAATTTAAAAAACAAACCAACAGTAGTGTACCCACAGCATGGCCCCCCATCAGCAGTGAGTGCACCCACTTGATCATTATGCCAACAAAGCAGTGCACAAAAATGCAAGCTAGCAAGGGACATTCACTCAAGAATACAACCACCCCTGAAAAACAGTTTGCAACCGCATGGAGAAATAAATCCCACCAAAAAACCCCAGCAAGCACAAGCCCCCGAGGCAGCCACAAAATTAAGAAACCAGACATTCACACCCCTCGCCCTGCAGGGGCCCCCTCTTCCTTGGCATGGCATTATGGCAATGGTAACTTGAACAGACCATGCAAACTTGGGAAGTGAAGTCAGCCAAAGCAATTCCTCCTCATGGTGCCAAATGCCAACCAAGCAGCAGGCAGCAATGTCGCACCCAATTTCTTTCTTCTTTTTTTTTTTTAATATAACCGCATGACATGGTAAAGGGTAACGTTACTCCCATCCCCCAGCATTGACACTATGGACAGGACAAACCATACTATGCCAGGGCAGGAACCCCTCTTCCCCTCGCTGATTTCTTGCAGATCCAGCAGCCGTGTAGCATGCAGCGCAGTCAAATTCACCAAAGAGAATGGACAAAATGGCTGCAGTGCAGAAACTTTTATTTTGCCCTGCCAGCCAATTCAAAAGCTGACCATCTGACTTGGTTAGCCAATGAAAACTTGTCATCTGGCTTACCATCACTCAATTGTCCCCTCCCTCCTACCAAATCTGGCACTAAGTTTCATCTCCAGAAAAGGCTCAACCAGCCCCCCACGTGTGCAGAAGTTTCCGAGGTTTTCTGAATAATGGCCTTGAACAGAATACCTTAGTATTTGGCAATTTTAAAAGTTTTCCAAAGACTTTGTTTCAGCCCTAATATGGAATGTGCTATGTGAAAGGTTGAGAAAATGCCTAGTGGTAATGCATCCACTCAAAATGGATTAGTTTTTCAGAAGACAGCTGAAGAATACAACTCTATGCTTAAGAAAAAATCCCATAGTAAATAGGAGGCCATTGCACACCATTTTAAAACAAAGTTTTATTTCAGAGAAGTCCTTTGTATAAGTTCTACTTAAAATAAATTTTACATAAAACATGAGAGTAAGCAGAACAAAATGCAATTGCAGCCAGAAACCTTGTCAATAGGTGTTTTCAGACAAACACCTTCCCATACATTCCCCACTGGTTGCCATGGGTAAACCAGTGGGTAATGCACAGGTAATCCATGAGGAGGCACTTGTCTGAATACACCCACTGAAAGATCAATATGCTATCTGTAAAAAAGTTACTGGAGTAGTGGAATTTAAAAGCCTTGTCTAATTGTTCCTAAGAAAACAACATTACATGGACCCATTGTGAACTCTAAAAATTACTTACTGCTAGTTTGCAATCTGGTGAAGCTGCTATGATCATTCTCAAGCTACACTACATACATTTCAAATGCACAAGTAGTATTACTATTTTCTACAAAATGTCTTTTGTACAATAATCACTAAAATGGCTCATGTACAAAATATATTTTGGAAACACTAAATTTCAGTCATATCACTATAAAAACACTGAATATTACAAAGACAAAGTCTCGGTTAAAAAGGAACTCTAGTACAATTCTGAGCTATGGAGTAACTACTATTCTCTCCACAGTACAATTAAAATTTAGGATGTATACATTTAAAAGATCTTTACAGGGCAGTTTATTCTGTTTCACCTACATTACTACTCTTACCAGCAAGTATTTTTGAAAAGCTACCAACTGTAAACTGGTTCCAAAGATTCAATTACTATAAAATTATTGCAGCTTACTTTCCTGCCTTATAATTTCAGGTATTCAAATGATAGTTATTCCACTTATAGCTCATTAGGCAGATATTAAACTATTGTAGTAGGTTAAAATTTATAGATGTTAGATTATAAAGCATACAATATAACCTGTATAACTGACAAAAGTAGCTAAATACATTTAGAAAAGTCAAAAATGTACAAAAATATATTAGTGACGAAGTGGTAGGATTTAACCACAGATTCATGTAAAAAAGTTGATTTAAATAGTGATATTGAAAAAATTAGCTATTTTCCCTATTTGTAGCAGTCTACAAAGGCAACAAACTACATTTGAGGTAGCAATGCCAAATTCACAAGCTTTGGGTTGAATATATTGTCTACATTTTTGTAACATATTTGCCAATACAATATTTATATTTTAAATTGGTTCAAGAATTAATTTCACATTGTTACTTTACAAACAGTTTTTTAAATACTGGAAATGGTTTTAGGTTTTTTTTTTTTTTTAAAAAAGGTCTCCTGCTCCTAACAAACTATGGCATCTTGCATACAAACGCTGTACATACAAAAAAATCCTGAAGTTCTATAATACATCGTCAATAGAAGCTATGGTACAAGCAGTAGTTTACAGGAATTGGGGAAAGCCAACTGCACCTATTTCATAGTACGTACTATACCCTAAACTGTGCACTAGGTTTCATTTTTGGCCATCCACACATTTGCACACCAGGAAGTGATTAAAGGTGAGCTGTGTGGAAATTTTAGAATTCCCTACTTTTTAACATTAGTGCTGAACAAAAAAAATGTAAATTGGGTAGGTTTGCTAATCTTTAAGTTAGGATGACCTCCAACATTGGAGGATGGGGGAGGGAGGGAGAAGAGTCATGATTGAAAAAGACACCCAAGTGGATGGCCTTGCACCTTACAGTTTGGTTTTCCTTTTCTGCCAGATACTCGGAAGTTAAATCAGTCAGTTTACATAACACAATTTACTTTTTAAAAGTTGTTATAATGCAGTAGGGTAACTAGTTTATTCATTCCAAACAGATTTGTAGTTGGCAAATAATTTGAATAGGCTGCGTCTATTATCAGTTCAAGCCTGCTAGTTCATTACTGTGTGGTCACATCTTTAAGAAAAGCCTTCACAATTAACAAAAAAATAGATCAAAAGGTATGGAGAATTTTTTATTTGCAAAGAATCTGTAACTACCAAAGCTCTTCAAGAGCCTTAATAGATGTAAGGAAATATGCGGTATGGTACATGTTGACAGTATCTTTCCCATGCCAAGCCATATTTTTTCTTACACTGGTGTTCATCACGAGCTTCTCGGTGAATCAGCAAACAGGTGAAATAAATCACATAGAAATATGGTAAAATGTTGTTAAAACCTGTTGAAAAGAGAAGTCACTATGTAGTCAAAAACCAGAAACCTATATAAATACAAATAATTATTTTTATTTATTTTAAAAAAATTTATCCCGCTGCTTCCCGCCACAGGCAACCCAGCGCGGCTAACAACAATCAATATAAAACAATTTTTCATCATAAAACAATCAATAATTGTAACACAAGTTTGATATGGAAAATATTTTGCTGAAACTGATTCAGCTATGTATTGAAACATTACAGAAAATTCAAAACACCACATCTAGAAGGGTTTTGTTAGGCTATGAGTACCTCTGGACAGATTTCATATACTGTTACTTGGAAGGCAAAGAATACACTGAAAACACTAGCAGGATAATACTGCAAGAGACGTGGTCTGTTGGTTTGTATCTAATAATCTGGCTTTTTAGTGTGATGGAGGAATACAAGGTGCATGGGTGTTTTAGTTTTATATAAAAACAGAAAGCAAAAGATATTAAAATGTAGTTTAAAAGTGTTAAGAATGCAAAGCCAAACACACAGATAGTTATTGATGGTCATAAAAAACAACAGCTACTGATGATCATCCAAAAAAGAAAGCATTCAGTTGCAAGGAAATGAACAGTTAAGATTTATCCTCCAAGACATGGGTCTTTTTCAAGTTTAAATTTAGAATAAAGACAAATAGTGGTGTTTGTCGAATTCTGGCTCTGCTTTACCATAATTATAGCTTCTTCTTCGAGTGGGGTTCCAGGACTCACACCACTGGGTTTGGGTTCTGCACCTGTGCGCTACCGGCCATCAGATGCTTCTCCAAGCAGTTATTCGCACACCCTCAGAGCTCGTGCCTGATTGGCCACCATTTTGGCAGGCTTCTGCAGACAGTATATAAGCACATTACCTCAGTTCCTTCCAACTGCCAAACGAGGCTGTTGAAGGAAGTCCTTCTCCTAGTAGTATTCTTCTCTTCAAGACTTTTTACTGTCATGTATTTCCAGTTATAAGCCTATATATTTTGGCTATCTGTGTTCCAAATGTATTAACTTTGAGTTTTAATGTAAGCTAATTGTGCTTTACAAGCATTGATTTTTAAAATCAGCTTCTGTGATTATAATGGTTCAAGCTAGGGCCCCATTAGTCTGCATTTCAATAGAAGTTTCTTTCCAAGCTCCCCAAATTGACATTTGACTGTTGCCAAGGAAACAGTCAAATGACTGTTATAAAATGAGGCCCCTTTTAGGTAGCCTAACTCCCTCTGGTTAGCTTAGGTTTTCTCAAGACAAGATGTCTGGAATGTTATCTCTAGGTGTCTGGAGTTTTATTACACCCTTCCAAATGAAGGATGATACCAGCTTCAGATCATCTCAAACAAAGGAAAGATTTAAGTTAGTTTTTTCTAGCTAACAAATCTAGATGATTTATATATTGAAATAACTTTAGGATCTGGTTATTTTCTCTCTGTAATCTGACAATTATCTCTGGTACAAATATAAAGCTTCTATTCATTTTGAAGCTTGATAAACTTTGAGAGAAAGTCAAAACTCTGATTGGTTTCTTTAAGAGAGCCAATTAGAATCAAGTGTATCTCCTTACTGACTGACGTGTATCTGATGTCAGCGTGACAGTCTAAGGATCTGAACCTCCCATTTTATTATTATTATTATTATAAACATTTATATAGCGCCAGTCGTGTGGCCTGGTGCTGTACAGAACACAGAATTAGACGTGGTCCCTGCCTGTGGCTTACAATCTAAAAGCAATTTTAAGCAAGCTTTAAAATGGGAGACACAGAGAATTGATCCTCAGATTGGAAATACCATTGGATTTCCTTCTCATTTAACATCTTTATGGCAGAGGGATGAATCTGGATTGAATGTAAAGTATAAATTCTTGATATCTTTGAGCCAATGAATTGTGCATATGTTAAGCTTTTACAAGCTTTTTCTTAAGATAGAAAAGATTTAAGATCATGTAACTTTGATTCGCTATTATACCATTCTATGTAAGCTACTGATATTTTCTATTTATATTTAAGTAAACTTTCCATATATTTTTATATACCAAAAGTCTCACGTTCTCTTATTTATAAATGTATTGTCATTTTTACAATACTTTCTTTGCTAGCTGGATATTAAAGTAAAGTGTAAACTCACATTATACAATTTGGGAAAAAGTGCAGCCCAATTTAGTTTGATTCGTTCAGCTAAACTACATAGCTCACTTTCCCTTTGTAATTTATGGGACCTCGCAAAACGTGACACTACCTCAGAAAATATCTTCTAAATCAGCTTCATCAGCAGCTTCTCAAAGTAAAATCTTCTATTTGAAAAGAACATCTCTTCCCCCTTCCCCTTTTCAGGACAGGGGAGGGAGATCAAGCGGCCCTGCCGCTCCAACATGCCGAACACACCGAAGAGAACTTCAAGAAATGTAAGAATTGTCCCGTTTCTATCCCAATCATGGATCCTCATGAGAGGTGCTTCGTCTGTCTCGGTGAGGCCCACAAAATACATGGCTGTCAGGCCTGTAGTAACCTACTGAAACGATCTGTGGAAAACCACAAAATGTGGCTCCAATTCCACCTCACTGAAAGGACACTCCAGCCGCACAGCAGCTCCCCCTCTCATTCTGCCAGGGCTCCAGTGTCGCCAAAAAGAACATCCTCCGCACCTCCTGCTACAGGGGGTCAAAGATGCTTTGTTCAGTCGCAAACATGAGTGCAAAAGGCCTTCTGCACCGGTCGGAGCCTCGGAGCCCATCTGCCCGGGTTGACATCCCCACATTGGCCCAAGCCCCGGGACTGAGGGAACCCCTTGTACGGGTTGAAGCCTCTGCACCAATGGAACCGCCTGTACAGGGAACTACCGAGGTATCAACGGCGGCCTCTGCACCGAGCAATACCTCGACACCAAGGGAAGCCTCCGTACCAAGCATGCCTCCACACGCATCGGCATGGGGGAATACCTCCACACTGAGACTCCACCCAACCCTGGAAACTGCCTCTCCTAAAAGGAAAAAGTCTGTGGTCTCTTCTGCTCAAAAGCCATCCTCAAGAAAATTTCCCCCAAAAAAGAAGCGGGACAAATCCTCAGATCCTGTATCTGGATCCAAACGTTCCAGGACTACACATCAGACTCCACCTATCTCCCCACGTACGGTAGGGATGTACTCACCCAGACTTCAATTTTCACCTACACCGGTGCCGGTGCCTCCCACAATGTCTCCACAAGTATCAGCTGAGAATTCTTTACACTTATCAGATTCTTAACTTGACTCGGACGATAGAATGCAACTCAGTTCCCACTTCCTACACCCCTCCACAATTTCCATAACCCAGACTTAGGAGCGTGATTTCACAACTATCAAAAACTCACCACATGGAATCACGTTCACCAGTGCATCATCCATTTTATCAGTGGCCACATCATACTGGCCCTCTCCTCGTTACCACCCCTACCAATGGGACCAACCCTATTCAATGGGGTATGACTATTTTGCATATGCTTCTAGGGGCACAAGACCCCCGTCCACTGCACCATCAACAGCATTGGGAAGACCACCCACTCTTGCTCCGCTACCATCCCCAAGGATGTCCATAGGTCTCCATCCCAGAGACTCCCAGACTCCTCTGACACAGATTGCCCAAATCCTGAAGGAAATACTGCAACAAAGTATTCCATCCACAGCTACAGTGGCACATCCTCTACAAACAGTGTCTATTCCACCACCTCCTACTACAGCGTGCTCAACTTCCAGTGTTACTATCTGTAAATGTGTCCAATCCCGTACCATTCACTATACAAGGGCTCCTTCTCATACTGAATTGCATGTATCGGCTTCCCACACTTGCAGTCCTTCCCCAGCTTCTGATGTGGAGAGTTCAGAAAATTAGTATCTTCTGATACATCGAATAAGGACACTTCTTCTATGCCATCCAACAAATCCGAGGACTCCATCTCATCTGCATCAGATAACATATCAGACCCTGCTCAGGTGGTCTATTCAGAAGATTATAAGAAGTTCCAGGCTCTTAATTGCTAAAACGTTAAAACCCTTGAACATAAAAACGGTTCCAGGGGAACAAGAACATCCTATTTATAAAATACTCGCCAAAAGAGCTTCAGCCAAGTTAACCCTTCCCCTCTTGAAAAAGTTAATGAAGCAATTCAGGCTTCATTGGAAAAAGCCATCAGTGAACACTCCTATGGATTCCCACTTCCATGACGTCTACCCAGTGCCAGCAGAGGATCATTCCATGTTCTTTAAACATCCCACTCCGAACTCGATGGTGGTCCAAGTGTCCTCCGACAGGTCATCGAAGACTTCAGAAACCATTCCATCTGACAAAGAGAGCAAATGTATCAACATCCTGGGAAGGAAGATGTTTTCTTCTTCCACTATGATACTCAGAGCATCAAATTATGCCTCTGCTATGTCTACGTTTCAACATTTATTATGGGACATGTTGGACCCACTTCTGACCCATCTGCCTCCTGACGATAAAAAGAAAGCTGAGGTCATCAGAACTGAGGCTCTCTCTCTAGCCCCAATCCCAATTAACAACATCAGTGCACATTGCTGACACAGCAGCCAGTGCAACAGCTAATAGTGTGGTGGCAAGAAGGCAAGCCTGGCTTCGCTCTACAGCTTTGCCATATCAGGCTCATGCAAAGATCAAAAACTTAAAATTCAACAAAAAAGGGCTCTTTGCTGCAGACACCAACTATGTCCTCACTAAGATGAAGGACACCAAAAGAACAACATACGAGCTCAGCCTCTCATACAAAAAAAAAAAAAAAAAAGAGGTACCCTTTCGCACCCTCACACAAGTCTGCCCAATACAACTCAGGATACTTCCAGCAATCCTGGGAGTATTTCCCTTCCTCTCTGCCTCAGTCTCAGTCAGAAAGACAACATAATAGACCGAAACAATGGTCTCTCCAGCAGACTACATCCTCAACATCTGCTCCCAACAAGCAGAGATCTCGTTTTTAATCATAACATCCAAAGCTTAGAACCAATTTCTAACGAAATCTTCTTCCCAAACTGGCTTCTTGTCTAAAATTCTTATTACGTGTGACAAGTGGATTCTTGACACCATCTCCCACGGTTACATGATCCAATTCTCTAAAATTCCCATCCTGATTCCTCTTCAGGGATCCATCTCACAAGACGTTTTTAGAACAGTAGATTTTAGTCCTTCTCTCTAAAGGAACTATTGAGGAAGTGCCAAAATATAAATCCAATTCCCTCGTCATTGCTGGAGGGCCTTCACCGAGAAACAAAGTCCCACCTCAGACCTTCTCTTCCTGGTTAGTGGAATGCATCTCTCTCTGCTACACTCTATCGAACAAACAACCTCCGGAGGGTCTCAAAGGTCTCTAAAAAACCACTCAAGTCACGGTTCCCTATAGAAGAGATCTGAAAAGCAGCCACATGGAGCTCTGCACACACCTTTGCCAAACACTGAACTCTTGACATTGCAGCTTGTGCAGATGCTGGCTTTAGAATAGCAGACCTTCAATCTCTCTTCAAGTAGATTCATCCCCACCTAAGTGGTGACTGCTTTTTTAATCTCCCATTGGCAAGAGTCAAGGAGCCCTACTCGAAGAAGAAACCGAGGTTACTCACCTGTAACCTTGGTTCTTCGAGATGGGCTCAGTCACTCACACCACACGCCCACCTTCCCCTCTGCATCTACTTGAAGCAAAATTGAGATGTAGAGGTTGGAAGGAACTGAGGTAACGCACGCCCCACCCTGCTTTATATACGGTCTCCAGAAGCCTGTCAAAATGGCGGCCAATCAGGCACGGGCTCTGAGGGCGTGTAGATAACTGGTTGGAGAGGCTTCCAATGGCCAGCACCGCGCAGGCGCAGAACCCATTGGTGTGAGTAATGGAGCCCATCTCAAAGAACCAAGGTTACAGGTGAGTAATCCTGGTTTCTTTGAGATGAGCTCCATCACTCACACCATTGGGTTTGGGTTCTACACCTGCGAAGTACTGGCCATCGGAAGTTTTACCCGCTTACAGGCCATGACCTGTAAATCCAAAGCAGAGAACCAAGCTCCCTTGAATAGGAGAGGAAGTATTTTCTTCAAAGTGATCATCTTGAATTTAAAGAATCTTAGGAACATGTTCAGCATTCTAAGGTCCAGAATGGGCCTCAGATCCCCATCCTTCTTAGGTACCAGGAAATACCTGGAGTAGACACCCTCTTCCACAGAGATTTTCAGGCACCTCCTCAATAGCTCGTTTAAAGAGAGCTAAAGTCTCCTGCTCCAAGAATGTCTTGTGAGATTGATCCCTAAAGAGGGATTGGGAAGGGGATCTTAGCAAATTGGATCATGTAACCATGGGAGATGGTGTCAAGAACCACTTGTCACATGAAGGTTCCAAATTTTTAGACAGGCAGCCAATGCGTTTAGAAAGAGAATTTCTTTGGTAATTGGTTCTAAGTTTTGGATGCCATGATTAAAAGCGCAATCTCTGCCTGATGGGAGCAGATGCTGAGGATGAAGTCTGCTGAGGAGACCGTTGTTTTTGTCTATTATATTGCCTTTTTGATTGAGACTGGGGAAGGGAAATACTTCCAGGATTGCTAGAAGTATCCCGAGGTATATCAGGCAGACTTATTTGAAGGGGTAAAAAGGTACCTCTTTTCGTTTTGTAAGAGAGGTGTAGAGCTTATGCCGTTCTTAGTGTCCTTCATTTTTGCTACCATATCGTCCATGTCTGTGGCAAAGAGTCCCTTCTTATCAAACTTTAGATTTTCAATCTTTGCATGAACCTGGTATGGCAGAGCTGTAGAGTGGAGCTACACATGCCTTCTAGCACAGTATTTGCCGTTGCTCTGGCTGCCGTGTCAGCAGCAACGTGTGTTGAGGTCATCAATTGTGACTGGACTAGAGAGACCTCAGCTCTGATGACCTCCGCTTTCTTATCGTCCAGGTGCATGTGGACCAGAAGTGGACCCAAGGAGTCCCATAGATGTAGAAACATAGACATTGCAGAGGCATTGTTTGATGTCCTTAAAATCATAGTGGAGGAGAAAAACATTTTCCTTACCAAGATGTCTATACATTTGCTCTTTTTGTCAGATGGAGTGGTTTCTGAGGCCTTTCGTGTCCTGTCTGCTAATGTTTGAACTACCATTGAGTTCGGGGTGGGATATTTAACAAACATGCAGTGATCATCTGCTGGCACTGGGTAAAAGGCATTAAAGTGGGAATCCACAGGAGAGGTCACTGACGGCATTTTCCAGTGAAGCATGGATTGCTTCATTAGCTTTTTCAAGAGGAGAAGGGTTAATTTGGAGGAAGTTCTCTTGGCGAGGATTTTATAAATAGGATTTTCCTCTTCTTCCACTGGAACCGTTTTAATGTTTAAGGCTTTTGACATTTTTGCAATTAACGCCTGGAGCTTCTTATGGTCTTCTGAATAGACTACCTGAGCAGTGTCTGATATATTATCTGGTTGACATGAGATGGAATCCTTGGATGGCATAGAAAGAGTAGCGTCATTCAAAGTATCAGAAGATTCTGACTTTCTACATTCATGAGATGTCTGAGAACTCTACTCATCGGAAGCAGGAGAAAAGCTGTGCGTGCAGGAAGCAGATGCATGCAATCCCAAGTGAGGAGGGGCTCTCGTATCTGCAGCTATTACAGGATTGGACACATCTGCAGTTAGTGATGGCAGGCTAGGAGGAGACTACGGTCAGTTTCAGACCTTCACCCCCATGCCCCCCGCGCATATTCTGGTTGCAAGGGGGGAATGTGCAAGCCAGGAGTGGGAGTGGCTGGTCTGAAAGCCCCCCCCCCCCCCCGGCACGGCTTTACTGTCAAACATCCATCTCTGCATCCCGGAGGGTGTTTGCCGGCAAAACCGTGCGGGGGGGGGGGGGCTTTCAGACTGGCCGCTCCCTGTGCAAAGCCTGGCTTGCACATTCCCCACACAGCCAAAATATGTCCATGGGGGGAGGAAGGGGGGACGTCTGAAAGCGACCAGAGTTTGCAGTAGCTGTGGCTGGGATACTCTGCTGTAGTATTTCTTTCAGAGTCTGTGCAATTTACATTAGAGGAGTCTGGGAGGCCAGACCTGTGGACATTGTTGGGGATGGTAGCGGAACAAGAGTGGGTGGTTTGCCCAATGCTGCAAGGGATGGGTGTCCCTAAAAGCATATTGAAAATAGTCATAACCATTGAATGGGGCTAGTTCCATTGGTAGGAGTGGTAGTGAGGCGAAGGCCAGTACGGTGCACGTGGCCATTGATAACAGGGATGATGCGCTGGTGAACTTGGGTCCACATGATGAGTTTTGGCTGGTTGTGAAACAACACAGAACTCAGAGGTGTGGAGTGGCATAAGAAGTGAGGCGAGTTGGGCTGCATTCGATCGTCAGTGTCAAGGTAAGAGAGTCTGGCGATAATCGTTGAGAGTTCTCAGCTGATGCTCATGGACGATATCCCCACTCATATCCTTGGTGACTTCAACATTCACGTTGATGTCCCTTCCCAGCCCTCCATCTCTCGCTTCCTCTCACTATCCTTCTCCTTCAACCTCCACCTTTGGACCAACTCCCCCACCCACGCTAACGACCATTCTCTTGACCTCGTCTTCTCAGGACCTGCTGTCTCTGATCTCTCCCTCGATCCTCATCCCATCTCTGATCACTTCCTTGCATCTTTCAACGTCTCCTACTGTCCCCCTTCCTCTTCTCCACACCCCTTCTGTGACCTGCAGACCATTAACCCCCTGGACCTTGCCTCTTCTCTCTGCCCCCTTCTCCCCTCAGTCTTCTCCTCCTCCTCCCCTGACTCTGCCATTTCTGCTTTCAATGCCTCTCCCCCCTCTCCTCCCACAACCCCCGTCCTTGGCTCACCCTCAGTATCCGCCACCTCCGCTCATGCACCCGTGCTGCTGAGCGCCTTTGGCGCAAATCCCACTCTCATGCTGATTTCCTTCACTTCAAATTCTGTCTCTCCTCCCTTACTTCTGCTGTCTCCCTCGCTAGACAGAATTACTATGCCTCCCGCATTGAGTCCTGTTCTCGGGACCCTCTCTGCTTGGTTCTCCACCTTTGACTCCTTCCTCAAGCCCCCCTATCCTCCTCCTCCCTCTTCCCTTTCTACTCAGGATCTTACTTCTTTCTTCACCTTCAAGATAGACAAGATCTGCCTCGACATCGCTTCCCATTCCTCTCCCTCTCCCTCCCCTCTCCCTCCTGTCCTCCTTCCCTCCCACCTCCCTTGAGGAAATCCCCTGCTCTCCTCCTCCAACCCTTCCACTTGCCCCCATTCCCTCCCGCCTCCTGCACTCCATTGTTTCCACTGTCACCCCTTCCCTCTCTACTGGCTCCTTCCCATCCGCCTTCAAGCACGCCACCTATCCTCAAAAAGTCCACTCTTGACCCCTCTGACCCTTCTAGCTACCATCCTGTCTCACTCCTTCCTTTTGCTTCCAAGCTTTTTGAACATGTTGTCTACTCCCGCTGCCTCCACTTTCTCTCCGCTAATTCCTCCCTTGACCTCCCCTCCAATCTGGCTTTCACCCCCTTCACTCTACTGAAACTGCTCTCGCTAAGATCACCAACGATCTTCTTGTGGCTAAATCTAATCGCCTCTATTCCATTCTTGTCCTCCTTGATCTCTCTGCTGCCTTCGATACTGCTGACCACTCATTCTTGCTGGATTCACTTCACTCCCTTGACTTGCATGGCTCCGTCCTCAACTGGTTCTCCTCCTACCTCTCTGACCGCTCCTTCAATGCATCTCTGCCAACTCCACCTCCCTTCCACTTTCAGTTGGTGTTCCCCAAGGCTCTGCCCTTGGCCCTCTCCTCTTCTCTATCTATACACTGTTCCTAGGCAAACTCATTGCCTCCCGGTTATCACCTCTATGCTGAGGACACTCAAATCTTTCTTTTGACTCCCTCTCTCTCCATCTATTCAAGCTCGTCTCATCAACTGTCTCTCTGACATCTCTACCTGGATGTCTCAAGGTCAACTCAAACTCAACATGGCTAAAACTGAACTCCTTATCTTCCCCCCTCATCCTTCCTCTCCCNTGGGGGGGTCACCATCCTTCCTGTCCCCCAAGCCCGTAGCTTGGGCTTCATCTTTGACTCACCCCTTTCTTTTAAACCCTACATCGACTCTGTTGCCAAATCCTTTCGCTTCTCCCTCCATAACATTGCTAAGATTTGCCCTTGTTCATGCCCTGGTCATCTCTCGCCTCGATTATTGTAACCTCCTTCTCACTGGCCTCCCCCGCTCTCACCTCTCCCCTTATCTCTGTCCAAAACTCTGCTACCAGGGTCATCCACCTTGCCCGTCGCTTTGACCACATGCAGCCCCTCCACCCCTCTTCACTAGCTCCCCCTTCCTGAACGAATCCTGCACAAGCTCCTAGTCTTCACCTATAAAGCTCTTCACAACCTTGCTCCCCCATACCTCTCTGCACTAATTTCCCTACGTACTCCAGTCCGTAAATTCCGCTCCTCCTCTGTCCCCTCTCTCGTCCTCCCACACCTCCTCTGCTCCCCTAACCGCCTTTGTTCCTTCTCCCTAGCTGCCCCCCACACCTGGAACTCCCCTCCCTGCCCACATCCGCCTCGCTCCCTCCTTTCGTACCTTCAACGCCCTCCTCACCTAACTCCTGCTGATACCCTCCATCCAGTACAATCTATTACCTGAGCTCTGTGTACTCGTATCTTCACCACATGAACCAACCAGTCATCATTCTTGATGTAACCAAGCCAAGCACGTACACCTGGGACCTTGCGTCCTCGTGAATGTTACACTTCTGGTCTCTCCCTAGGTTCTCCTTCCTTCGTTCCCGCCCCCCCCCCTCCCCCAGTCTCTCGGATTGTAAGCCCTAGGGCAGGGACCATGTCTATTCAATTACTTTGTAAAGCGTCAGGTACATTTCTTGCGCTATACAAATGCCTGCTGCTAATAATAATAATAACGGAGAGGTTGTGGGAATCACCAGCACCAGTGTGGGGGAAAGTTGAACGCTATAATACATGGAGAGACTGGTGGAGATTGATGCAAAGTGCTGGAGCATTTGGACCCAGATTCAGGATCTGAAGATTTGTCCCTCTTCTTCTTTTTGGGGGGGATTTCCTTGAAGATCTCTTTTAGTCAGAGAAGAGAATACAGACTTCTTTTTAGGAGAGGCAGCTGCCGGTGCAGAGAGGAGTCTCGGTGCGGAGGCATCGCCCTGTACCAATGCGTGCGGAGGGCTACTCGGTACGGAGGCTTTCCTTGGTGTGGAGATGGTGCTCAGTTCAGAGGCCTCATGTTCCGTCAGCGTGGAGGCTTCTGCCCATACGGAGGCCTCTCTCGGTACCAGGGCTTGGGCCGGTGAGGAGATATCAGTCCATGCAGTTGGGACCCTCGGTTCCACAGCTCTGACCGAGAGCCATTGTTGGTGCAGAGACAGTCTACTGAGAGGAGTGTTTTTGTACAGAGGTTTGCGGCTGAGGGAAGGATCTTTGACCCCCGTAGAAGGAAGCACGGAGAGGATGAAGCAGGAAACTTCCCCAGAGTTTTGAAGTCATGTCCAGGGAGCCCGGCGACCAGTCAGGCACAGGCTCGGAGTGCACGCGGATAACGGCTTGGAGAGGCTTCCGACAGCTGGTACCGCACAGGCACAGAACCCACTGGTGAGAGTCATGGAGCCCTACTCGAAGAACCACCACGATTACAGGTGAGTAATCCTAGTTTTCCATTTTTATGGCTCTGCTTTATGATAATTACAGCGTTTCATTTTTATTTTAAAAACATGTATGTGAACCTTATTTCTTAAGAATTTCTGTGTCTCCCAATTTTAAAATGACTCTTAAGAATTAAGAATGTCAACAACAGGAGCTGTGGCACCTCTCACCTGCTCCCCCCATTCTACACACACTTATTGGAGTAAATTCTTTATATTTAATTTCCTACCCATATTTGATGGGGCTTTCCCTCTCCCCCGACCCCAAAAAGAAAGCCCTGCCTTGCAAACATCAAAGCCAGCTTGCAGCCCCAGGATGAAGAATTGAGGTGGTGGCTTACAGGTAGCCAGACTTTTTTTTTTTTTTTTTTTTTTAAGCTGGGCCACAAGGAACCACCTGGGGACATTTGGTTGCTAGACATAGGTTCCCTACTCATGAAGTAAACCAAAAGATTAATTAGATCCTCGGGTGAGAGAGGAAGCTATGAGGTGCAGAAAGTGTGTCAAAAACCAGGCTTAACTGAATGCTAACCATCATTAAAGAGAGTCAAGCTTCTTAGATAATAATTACCACTAGACACATCAAAAAACACATAAGCAAGATTTTGACAAAAGGTACTTCAGAGTCTTACCGCATGGTAGGGACCAAGCTAGAGCCATGATGATATCACCCAGATAGTTAGGATGGCGCACAAACCCCCACCACCCTGAGACTAGAAGATATTTTCCAGTTGCAGTAGGAATAACTTTTAAATCTGTGTGCAGAAAGTGATTAGTATAAATAGACATATACGCTTTGTATGGTCTTTATAGACTAGTAGTAAAATAATGCACAGAAAACAATAAAAACAAGATGAAGGTATGCCAAAAGGTACTTACGAGCCAATTTTGCATCTTTTGGATTCCTCCGAAATGCATTTTTCTGTGAATTGGCACCACGGAAAATGTAATAGCCAAAGACTAAAAAAAGAAAGATTAAAAAAAAGGCACAATACACTTAGCAAATGGTGCTCCTAAAGTCAAGGAGGGAAAAATGTAAAGCACCGTCTTGCCCAGCTTCAGTCTAACAGTGACAAAGGCAATCCCAACATTATTCCCATAGCTAAATAGTTCAGATTTTACCATTTTTCAATTCAGAAAGCTCTGATGAAACTGAAATGCAATTAAAAATATTGGTTATCTACATGGTAATGATCCACAGCGTGTTTGAGGGTACCTGTCCACTGAACTAAATGCAAGGACAAAATTTAGAAGATGGTCAGTCACCACAACACTCCTGTTTCCATCTAGCCATTTAAATCTGTCTCCTTCCAATACCCCAGTGCAGCTTCATGCTGTTCTACTTGCTCACTCACCCAGGATATGTTCACTTCTTGATGAGAGAAGGTTTAATCTAGTCTATTAATTTATAAACAGTAAAAAGGGTAGGGGTAATATTTCTGCACCTGGACTATTAATAGGTACCAAAGTACTCTTTTAATTTAGGATTTTGATCTAAGCATGCAAAGGATGGATATGGTAAAAAAAATGCAGAAATTGGAGGCAGGAGCTAAAGATCAGTGCTTCAGCATATTGAAATTAAATACTTGCTAGAGGAGGCTGCTAGAACAGGAAGGGCATGCACGTCTACAGTGTGGGCAACCCCATTCTCTCCTTACCAGATAGTGGTTTACAGCTTCAGGGAAGAAGCCATGTCATGGGCCAGAATAAGATAGTAAGAACATAAGAGCCATACTGGGTCAAGACCAATGGTCCATCAAATCCAGCATCCTGTCTCCGGCAGTAGCCATTCTCTGTCACTTCAGATAAGTGCCCAAGAGATCATAACGGAGTGATCCATTCCCTGCTGTTCACTCTCAGCTTCCAACAGTCAGACATCCTTCAACTTACTTGGCCAATAGTCATTATTAATGGATCCATCCTCAAAAAATGTACCCAATCCGGTTTTAAATTCAGCTATGCTACTTGGTTTGACCACAACCTCTTCCAACAAATTCCACAGGTTAATAAAGAACATTAGATTGGTGCTAATTCAGGGCCACCGAAAGCAAGAACACAGTGCTGACGACACCCAACTCTCTTTCCACCTGCACCTTCTCTTCCATTCCATCTGGTAGAACTCTCTCTCGGAAGCCTCCCCCTGGATTTCTCACCGGAAACTCACACTTAACATGTCCAAGACTAAACTCCTCACCTTTCCCTTAAACCATCCTCTCTTCACTATCTTCATTAATGCTGTCACCCTCCAGCCTGTCCCCTCAGGCTCATAGTCTGGGATTCATCTTTGACTCCTCCCTCCCCTTTATACCTCATGTTCAGTCTGTTGCTATGGTCTCTCACTTCTTACATAACATTGCTAAAAATGTGGTCCTTCATTACAGCTATCACTGCAAAGACTCAAGTCATCTTACCTTGACTACAGCATCCTTTACTAGCCCTTCCCTGCTCTCACCTTCACCCTCTCACTTCTGTTCAACATTCCACTGCCAAGGTCATCCACCTAGACAGCTGCTTTGATCATGTTCAACCCCCTCATCTCCCCTCTCCACTGGTTTGCTTTCCCCCATTCACAACCAGCACAAACTCTGCGTTTTTACCTTCAAGGCTCTTCTTCCCTTCTTTCTGTCATTATTATTATTAGCAAGCATTTATATAGCGCCAGAAATATACCTGGCGCTTTACAAACTAATGGAATAGACACAGTCCCTACCCCTAGGGTTACAATCTGAGAGACGATGGGGGGCTTGACGAAGGAAGGGGAACAGAGGGAGAGACAAGGAGTGTAACATTCACAAAGATGCAAGGTCCCAGGTGCACATGCTTGGCTTGATTACATCGAGAATGATGGCTGGCTGGTCCATGTGGTGAGGATATGAGTACACAGACCTTAGGTAATAGATTGTACTGGATGGAGGGTATCAGCAGGAGTTAGGTGAGGGGAGCGAGGAGTGGGGGAGGGCAGAGCGGAAGAGGTGGGTCTTGAGGAGGGATCAGACGGTACGAAGGGAGGGGGCGAGGCGGATGTGGGCAGGGAGGGAGTTCCAGGCGTGGGCGGCAGTTAGGGAGAAGGGACAAAGGCGGTTAGGGGGAGCAGGGGAAGCATAGGAGGGTGAGAGGGAACAGAGGAGGAGCGGAGTTCATGGACTGCAGTACGAAGGGAAATTAGTGCAGAGAGGTGGGGGGAGCAAGGTTGTGAAGAGCTTTATAGGTGAAGACTAGGAACTTGTGCAGCATTCGTTCAGGAAGGGGAAGCCAGTGAAGCAAGGAGAGGAGGGGCTGCACGTGGTCAAAGCGACGGGCGAGGTGGATGACCCTGGCAGCAGAGTTTTGGACAGAGATAAGGGGAGAAAGGTGAGAGCGGGGGAAGCCAGTGAGAAGGAGGTTACAGTAATGGAAGCAAGAGATAACCAGGGCGTGAACATCCCCTTATTTCATGCTACATCCCCACCTGGGAACTTTGCTCCTCCTCTGCCACCACCCTCACTCACCTGCAAGTCTCCTGCTCCCTAAACCACCTTCTCTCATGCTTCCTCCAATGCTTGGAACTTCTTTCTGTACGCACACGCACACGCACACGCACACGCACACGCACACGCACACGCACACCTCCTGCCCTTGTGACCTTCAAATCGCTCTTCTTCTGTCAGGCCTTCCCTAACTCCTCACCCTCATAGATTTTCCCTTATCCTTCTGAGGTCTCATCCTTCAGGATCCCCCCCTCCTTCGTTGTAACTAAGCTAACAACATGCACCTGCAATTTCTCAGCTTCATGAATGTCTCTGTCTCCCTCACTGTCTCTCCCCTGGTACATTCTAGATAGTAAGCCCCATAGAGTATGAACCTGTATCTACACACCATTAGCTCAACACCTGGCACATTGCTGGTGCTAAGTAGTATGAAGGAGAACTACCAATTCCTAAAATTATAGAGGTGCAGGAGTGCCTCTATTATTGCTTATAAACTTGAGATGGTGACTTTTATTAGTTTGTAATTTGGCCTGGAGGGTCCTTTGGGTAAGGGGGGGGGGGGGAAATGTGTCCATGTGAAGCAAATCGTTTGGGAAATAAGAAAGTTGCAGATGTTTAAACATGACAGGAAAAGGGGTTTTCCCCTCCACTTGGCAACTTTTGATTGAGCAAGGGTTTCGTTGTGGTGGTTATGTCATAGTGTACAGGGAAGTGCTAGAAAACTGAGTTGTCAGATCCTGTGTCCGCTTTTTTGTTTGGTTTGTCAATATGTTCTTTAGTTTGGGAAGTGTTGAAGTCAGCAAAAGAAAAGAAACCCCCAGTTGCAGTGAAAACTCCTCCCTGCCTCAAGGACACATGGTCCTGTTCCACTCCACACAAAACAAAAGAAGGGGGAATAAATGTTTTAATATTTAATCATAGCTTCCCTGTTTAACTGTCTGGGCAGAATGTCATGTGGTCAGCCTGCAGTGAGGTCATTCCCCTGCTAGGGAATTCCCAGCTGCTTGCTGGCAACAGTATGGATGCTTAGTGTCTCAATGGGCAGCACATACTGTCCTGAGTGCACTACAGAAGGGAAGAACATCAATATCATAAGGAGATACTGGGCTACATGTAGACTACAGGTCTAACAAATATGTAAAGGTTAAACATGTATAACGGGAAACCTGAGAACTGGAAACTCACTTCACGCAAGGGAGAAATGCAAAGCCATGCCAAGTGTGTATTCAGAAAAAGTCTCAACACCTCTACAGACACACAGGCCATTGAATTGCAAACGGATCTCTTCCTGTGGACATGACTGAAAGCACAGTTACCTGTCAGGAAAATCAAACAAAGGACCCTGGAAAGGTACTTAAGGGGGAGGGGGGGGGAGAAGACAAAGAAGGAGCTCTCTCTCTCTCTCTCTCTCAGTTGGTTGAGATCAACTTGTTCAGCTTCATCTACATCATCACATCTTACCAGCCAGAGAAGGGCTGCACCAAAGGAACTATGAAGTAAGGCCTCGTGAAAACTCTAAAGATTTGTACCCAGCCAAGCTTTCCACCGCTGGCTGTGACATGAACTGAAATATCCTTGGACCTTGATTAGGGTAAGCTTAAATCAAGAGAATTCAAGTACAGATAGGAATGCGTTATTGGTTATGTTATTTTGATTTCTGCACTCTCGAGTATAATCTTGCACTGCATGCTTATTCATGATTTATTCATTAAACTTCTTTTTACTGAACTTAGTATGGTCCAATGGAATTGCTAATCCTCACATTGGCGGGACAGTTTGGGGTTAATTCTGTGTTTACAAACAGATGAACCTAGAGAGAAAGAGTCTGTGCTGGGAAACTCTGTGGCTGAAAAGGTAACAAGAAGGTTCACCCGTTGCAGGCTGAATCAGTTCTAGAGAGCTGATCCAGTGAGAGCTGCAAGCCAGGGAAACTGAGTCATGACAGCCTAGAGTGGGGTAGTGAGACCCCAATCCCATGACAATCAGGCTGTTTAAAAAATGGACGACATACCGGAAGCAGGTTTGGGAGTGGAGAGATGCGACACGGGGGCTTACGGCGAGGAATGGGGGAGGAGGGAGAAGGGAGATTGTGTCTGGGTTCCTGGAAAGAGAAACTTTCTTTTGATCCGGCTGAGAGAAAACTGGAACAAGTCCCTTGCATATCATGCCAGTCTCATCCCTGTTCCAATGCTGGGTGAGTGAGCAAGTGACTTGTGGAGTGGAGAGTAAGCGGGTCCCTCCTAAAAATCACACCCAACAGGGGATACCAGATCACCGCATTCATCCCCTCCCTTCCCCATTAGCCCTCACTGACCACCCCAGCCCTTCCACACAACCCCCCACATCCCTGTCACCCCAATTAACCACCAAAACCCCACATTCACCCTCAGCCCCCCACATCCCTGTCTCCCCCAATACCCCCCTTCCTCCCCCTTTGACCCCCAGGGCCCCCACACCTGTCTCCCCATTAACCCTCAAACACTCCTTCCCCATTCACTCCAGACCCCACACCCGTTTCCCCCATTAACCCCCCAAACCCCTTTCCTTCCCTATTCACGTCTCCTATGCAGGTCCGTTTGAAGCTGTTTGCAGCTAGGGATCTGCTCTACCTGGGTTGAGGAAGGGGCTTGTCTCCCCCCACCCTTCCCCAGTGGGTGGCTGTGGATTCAGAGGGTTAGCTGACACCTGAAACCTGTGTCTGCTGAACTCCCTTGGTTACAGTGATTCCATCCTGCTGTGCCCTGGTCGCCTATGGAAGTCAGTTTGAAGCCATTTGCAGCTAAGGTGCTGCCCCTTGGCCGAAGGGCAATGCAAAAGGGCACTGGCTCACCCATACCATTCATCACATCGCTGCAACATGCCGACGCCCATCCATCAATCCTGCCCCTATTTGCAGTAAATATCTGGTCTGCTTTCTTGTACCTCTCCTCCTTATCTCCCAACTCCCCTCTTGGAGAAATCTTCTTCCTTCCCACACCCCCATAATCTCAGCCCCCCCCCCAAAACCTACTCCCTGCTCCTGCCCCCTCTTCCCAAACCTAATTCCCATCCCGTCTCTCCTCATCTCAGGTGCCTTTCTCTTGCGCCCTCTGAAACTGCCACTCCTCCATCCAGAAAGCACCATTCAGCCACGATCTTTTCCTCTCCCACTCCCTCCAGCTCCTCGCCCTTACAGAAACCTGAATTTCCCCCTGTAACACTGCCACTCCTGCTTCCCTCACCTTCACTCACTCACCACGCTCTGAACGCCATGGCAACTGTGTTGGCCTGCTCCTTGCAGAACCATGCCAGTTCCAACCCCCCTTGCCACTCCTCCAGCTCACTCTCTCTTCCTTTGAGGCCCATTGCTTTGCCTCTGCTCCCCCCTCCAACTCCACGTTGCTGTCATTTACTGTCCCCCAGGCTCCCACTCCTGTTTTCTTTCTGACGCATGACTTACTTTCTTCCTTTCCGATGACAATATTCCCACCCACCTTCTTCGGGACTTCAATATCCATGTGGACACCTCCTCTGACCCTGCTGCTTCCCGCTTCCTCTTGCCGATCTCTTCTTTTGACCTTTGCCTATGGACTGACTGCACGATGCATTGCGACAGCCACTCCATTGACCTAGTCTTATCAAAAAACTGTTCTCTTTCGGATCTCTCCTTTGATGCCCTTCCTGTCTCTGACCATCGCTTTACTTCATTCCATATCTCCAACTTGCCCCCTTCCACTTCCCCAGCCTCTTGCTCTTTCCATGACCTTTAATCCACTGACTCTCTGACTTTGCTTCCTCACTCTCCACCATCTCTCATCTGTCTCCTCTACCACCTGCCTACTCCGCTGTCTCCACCTTCAACGTATCCGTCTTCAACCTTTAACTCCCGTGCTACCCTCTCGTGCCGTCCTGTCCATCGTATAAACCGCCATCCTTGGCTCACCCTACCATCTGCCACCTCTGATCCTGCTCTCGAGCCACCAAGCGCTGCTGGCAGAAGTCTCATGAGTTCACCGACCTCCTCCACTTTAAGTTTGCTTCTTCTGCATTTAGCAATGCCCTTTCCCTGGCCAAAGACAGCTATTACTCCACATTAATAAAATCTCACTCCCACAACCCCCACCATCTCTTCTCAACATTTGCTTCCCTTCTCAAGCCTCACTGTCTTCCCCCCTCTCTGTACAGGATCTTCTCTCCTTCTTCAACAAGACTGATAAAATCTGCCTTCCTATTGCTTCTCAACCCACTCCCTACCTCACTTCATTCCCTGCTATCCCCCGCGCCGCCTCTCTTCTCCCTTCTCCCCAGTTTCTCTTGACAAGGTCACATCCCTCCTCTCTTCATCCAATCCCTCTACCCCCTTGACCTCATCCCCTCTTGCCTCCTAACAGCTATTGCCCCCACAGCTGTGCCTTCTCTGCTGCACATCATCAATCTCTCCCTCTCTGCTGGGTCATTTCCATTGGCTTTCAAACAAGTCACTGCCTTCCCCTATCCTTAAGGCCACTCTTGACCCTTCCGACTCTTCCAGCTATCACCTCATTTTGCTCCTACCCTTTGCTTCCAAGCTTTTGGAGCGGGCTGTCTACATGCGCTGTCTTGATTTCCTCCCTTGACTCCCCTTCAACCGGACTTCCCACCTTTCTACTCGACAGACTGCCCTCGCCAAAATCACCAACAACCTTGTCTTAGCTAAGTATAAGGGCCTCTACTCCGTTCTTGTCATCCTAAATCTTTCTGCCACCTTTGACACTGTTGACCATGGCCTCCTGGATTCGTTATGCTCCCTTGGTTTCCAGGACTCTGTTCTCAACTGGTTTTCTTCATATCTCTCAAACTGCTCCTTCAACGTTTCTCTTGCTGGTATCTCCTCTACGTCACTTCTGCTCTCTGTGGGAGTTCCCAAAGGCTCTGTCCTGGGCTCTCTTCTCTCTTTACACTCTCCCTGGGTAAACTTATGGAAACCCACGACTTCCAGTATCACCTGTATGCTGATGACACGTAACTCTCTCTTCACTCCCGCGCTTTCCCCCTCCATCCAATCTTGTACTGCTGACTGACTGACATCTCTGCCTGGATGTCTCACTGCTAAGCTCAAGCTTAACATGGCCAAGACCAAACTCATCTTCCCCCCCTCAAACGTTCCCCTCCTACTTCCCTCTCAATTTCCACTGAGGGAGTCACTATCCAGCTGGTCTCTCAGGTGCATAGCCTCACCCTCTCCTTTATGTCTCAGATCCAGACGGTTGTTAAATTCTGCCACTTCGCTCTGTATAATAAGTGCTAAAATCTAGCCCTGCCTTACTGTTGCCACCGCAAAAATTCTAGTCCATGCCTTAGTCATCTCAAGCCTTGACTACTGCAACTTCCTCATTACTGGTCTCCCGTACTCTGATTTCACCCCTCATCTCTATTCAACCACTCTGCTACCAAAGTCATCCACCTTGCCCGTCACTTTGACCACATTCAGCCCCTCCACTCCATCCTACACTGACTCCCTTTACATGAATGCATTCAGCACACGTTCTTGGTCTTCACCTTCAAGGCTCTTCATGGCCTTGCTCCCCCATATCTCTACACTCTTGTATCGCACCACACTCCTGCTGGGGAGCTTTGCTCCTCCTCTGCCCGCGACCTCCTTGCTCCTCTCAACGTCTTCACCCCTTCTCTCTTGCTGCCCCGTCATGCCTGAAACTCTCTCTCTGGATACATTTGCTCTGCTTCCTCCCTCCTAACTTTCAAATATCTCCTGAAAACCTACCTAGACCATCAGGCCATTCCTAGCTAGTCATGAGCGAAACTGCAACCTCTTTTCCCTCACTCAGAATCTAGTTTCATGTAACTAAGCGAAGCACGCGCACCTGCACATTCTCAACTTCATGAACGTACTCTCGTCTCTCCCGATGTTCACCACTGCCTTGTCTCCTCCTCCCTTGTCTCTTAGGCTGGAAGCCCCCTGGGGGTAGGGACCTGTCTCTTGTCTGTACAGTGCCAGACACACTGCTGGTGCTATACAAATAATAAATCACTCCAAGCACCCTTCCCCACTCATCCCAAGTCTCTCCACATATTCCTCTCCCCCAACCACCCATTCCCTCCCCATTCACCCACACATCTTCCTCCCCTCATCAACCCCCAACTGCCCCATTCCCCCCAGCCCCTTTTCTCCCCTCCTCCCTCTTCACCTTCCCCTCCCTTTTATCTTTACCCTCTTTTTCTTTCTACCCCTCACTTTTTGTTTTTGCTCTTTCCCTCCGTATGTGCACCTTTCCCCCCTCCCTTTTATGAGGAGATAGATAATCTTGCTGGCATCCCCTAGCACTTGAGCCTGCACATTTTTATTTATTTTTTAAAAATTCCTTTGATTCTTTTGGGAAAAAAAAATACTCAAGTACAGGAGGAAAACTTTACAAAAGAAAAACTCCCTTACAGAGAAGAAAGACTTTCTGGGAACAATTCGGGGTTTCAAATCCTAAAATGCCACTGTTATGATTATGTAATGAAACTCAAGCTGGTAGTACGGCACTTGACACAATGTAGTGCATGGCACTATAAAAACGCAAGGAAAAGAGAATTGGTAGCCTACCTTAGGTGAATTCTTTTCTCTCATATTCTCTGCATACTCCTCCTGCTGGGTAGTTCTACCGTTGGCCGCTAGGAGGCAGATGAACTAATTTTTGTCTGCGCCTGCGTCCACGGAGCTACCCGGCTCTTCGCCAGTCCGTTCGCAAGCTGAAAATTTCTCTTAATATATATATAACACTAGAACAATAATGGTTAACAACCCTATTACTATAAACTACTCCCCTAAAGAAAACACCTAAAAAACAGTGAGCAAGGTACCAGTCCCCCCAGCCCCCTGACTAAATTCGTGCTGTTTGGCAGGGAGGGGCGGAGGAGTATGCAGAGAATATGAGAGAAAGGAATTCACCTAAGGTAGGCTACCAATTCTCCTTTCTCCTCATATCTCTGCATCCTCCTCCTGCTGGGACGTACCCAAGCACTCCTGAAAACCTTTAAGGGTGGGAGCCAACAGCACTGGGGGACTCCAGTACCGCTTGCAACACCCTTCTGCCGAAAGCAGCTTCTGCAGATTGAAAAACATTTATTTTATAGTGCCTCACAAACGTGTGTATGGAGGACCAAGTAGCTGCCCTGCAGATTTCCTCGTAAGAGGCTCTTGCTTTAAAAGCGTACGAGGTGGCAGCGCTACGCACCGAATGTGCCCAAATCTGGAGGGGAGGAATCTTCCCTTTTGCCTTATAGGCCTCAACAATACCCTGCTTCAACCACTTAGAGATCAGGGTTTTTGAAGCTTTACGCCCCTGGTAACCTGGTCTAATGTTGACAAATAGGGCCGTGGAAAGCCGGAACCCTTTTGTCCTAGCCAAATAGATTCTAAGGGCTCGCCTGAGGTCCAGAGTATGCCATGCCCGCTCCCTTGGGTGGACAGGATTTGGGCAGAAGGAAGGCAAAATAACCTCCTGGGACCTGTGGAACATGGTATTAATTTTAGGGAGGAAGGCCTGATCCAGACGTAACGTGACCGAATCCTTTTTGAAAATACAAAAGTTGTCCTCCATGGACAACGCCCCCAGCTCGGAGACCCGTCTCGCTGAAGTAACTGCAACTAGAAAAATCACCTTTAGTGTTAATAAATATAACGATATATGTCTTAGAGGCTCAAAAGGAGGTTTTGTTAAGGCCTCTAGGACTAAGTTCAAGTCCCAAGAAGGAACTCTATGTACCACAGGAGGACAAATTAACCTAGCTGCTCTAAGGAATCTACGCACATTCTTGTGTGAAGATACTATCCTGCCTGATACTGGCCTAAGGACCGAATCGATGGCAGCTGCCTGTCTGGCTAATGTGTTAGCCCTAAGACCCTTTTCTAAACCCAGCTGCAGGAACTCCAAGACTTGAACTACCCCTGCCCTGGTAGGGTCCCTATTTTGTTGAAGTGACCAGGCAGCAAACGTTTTCCAGGTTGCTTGATAACTTCTTCTTGTTGCCGCCTTTCTGGAACGCTGGATAGTATTCAGGACTGCCTCTGAATATCCCTTCTTCCTCAGTGCTGCCCGTTCAAGTTCCACACTGTTAACTTTAATGTCTGTATTTCTGCAGAGCAGACTGGACCTTGGGAGATCAGAGTTGGGATCAGTGGCAGCCTGTGGTATTGTGAATGGCTGCGCTCTATAAGTTCGGAGAACCACGGTCTCCTGGGCCACCACGGGGTGATTATCAGCAGATGAGCCTGTTGCCTGATTGCCTTGGCTATGGTTCTCTGGATCAAGGGAATTGGAGGAAAAGCGTACAAGAGGCCTTTGGGCCAGGGGTGGTTCAACGCATCGAAGCCCTCTGCTTCCAGACACCACCGCTGCGACATGAATCTGGGGACCTGAGTGTTTTCCCTTGTAGCAAACAGGTCCATCACGGGGAGACCGAACCAGTCTACTATCAGCTGGAACACAGATCTGTCCAGGGTCCACTCGTGGGGGTCCAGAGTCTGGCGGCTCAGCCAGTCGGCTCTCTTGTTTTCCAGACCCTTGATGTGCAAGGCCTTCAATGAAGATAGGTGTGATTGGGCCCACCTGAAAAGCTTGACTGACTCCCGATGTAACTCCCTCGATCTCGATCCCCCTTGGCGATTTATATACGCCTTCGCCGTTATGTTGTCTGTGTAAATCAGCAGATGATTCGAAGGAAACGTTGGCAGAAGTTGGCGCAGAGATAGGCGGATCGCCTTGAGCTCGAGGAAGTTGATTGACTTGTTGGAGTCCATCTTGGACCACAATCCCTGGGCTGAGTGAATCCCCGAGTGCCCTCCCCACCCCTGGAGGCTGGCATCGGTTGTTAACACTGTTCTGTCTGGCTCTGAAAGAGGCACTCCTGCCTGGAAGATTTCTGGGTTTAACCACCAGGACATTGAGTGTTTTAATCCTGGTGGAACGGGAACCCATGGGTTTAACCCCAGAGTGAGTTCTCTCTGCATAGTGCTTAGCTGCTTCTGCAAGGGGCGAAGGTTGAAACGACCCCAAGTCACCTGCCCTATGCAAGAAACTAGGAGACCCAGCAGGCTCGCCAGTCTTTTGAGTCTCATCCTTGAGTTCTGCTGGAGCAATGTGATCAGGCTCTGGATTTTCTTTCTCCGCTCCGGTGGTACGAAAGCTCGATCTGAGGAGGTATCTATTAGGATACCTAGATGCTCCAGACGGCGGCTCGGGATGAGATGGCTCTTTTCCCTGTTTATGATGAAGCCGTGTCTTTCCAGGTATGCAATGGTCTTGTTCAGGTGCATTTCCACCACCGAAGGGGAGCTGCCCCTGATCAGTATGTCGTCCAGGTAGGCATAGATATGAGTGCCCTCGCTGCGGAGGTTGGCAATCAATGGAGCCAAAATCTTTGTAAAGGTTCTGGGGGCCGAGGAGAGCCCGAAAGGGAGGGCCCTGAACTGCCAGTGATGTCTGTTGTATGAGAACCGGAGCCATCTTTTGTGTGGATTCCATATCGGGACATGGAGGTAAGCTTCCCTGAGGTCCAGGGAAGCCATCCAGTCGCCCTTCTGAAGGTTCCGGCATACTGACAGGGCTGTCTCCATTTTGAATCTTTTCTTCCTTACCACCTTGTTCAGGCCTTTTAGGTCGAGAACGGCCCTCCATTTTCCGAGCTTCTTCTCCACTAGGAACAAGATGGAGTAGACGCCCAAGAAACGCTCTTGCTTGGGAACACTCTCTATAGCCTGAATCTCCCGAAGTCTGCGTATCTCTGATACCAGTGCTAGATGCTTCTCTGGGTTCTTGGAGGTTGGGGAAGTCACGAACCTTTGCCTTGGGGGGCGCTCTACCTCTATGCGGTAACCATCTGCGACGCAGGATACTACCCAAGCATCGGAGACCGAGTTCTGCCACTCCGTCTTGTATTGCTGTAGTCTGCGTCCCACTCCTGGGGCGGAGTAGTCAGGAATCCTGTCTGGTCTGGGAGGGGCCGGCTCCCCTGGATCTGCGTCTATCGAATCTGCCCCCCCTAAAGCCTCTCCCACGAAAGGAGAAGTTGGCAGCAAACTCCCTGTGGCCTTGAAAATGCCCCCTCCTGTTAGGGCCAAAACCCCTAAACCTAAAGGGCTGGCCTCTAAAAAATCCCCTTTTTGGTATCATTTGTTGGAGGGTCTTGGGCTTATCTTTCGAATTAGCTTCCTCCAGGACCTTTTCAAGGCAGACCCCAAAGAGTTTTGAACCCTTGTAAGGGGCAGAGGTCAGAAGATTCTTGGCCGTAGTGTCTCCCTGCCAAGAGCGGAGCCATACCCTACGTCTGGCCGCTATCCCATTTGCCATAGCCCTGGCTGACCAAGATAGGCCATCTGTGGTTGCATCCGCCAGAAAAGCGGTGGCCATACAGATGCGGGAAGATAGCTTTTGTGACCTTTTATCTGAAATCTCGGGGTCCTGAGCCTCTTTCATCCATGCAAGGAGAGCCCTTGAAACGTAGGATGCCACTATGTTTACTCTCAGGGAGGCCGCTGTAGATTCCACAGCCCTCCTTAGGGCTGAGTCTACCCCCCTATCTGTAGGATCTTTAGGATGACAGTCACCCTCTGTTGGGAAAACCGTCTGCCGGGCTAGTGAGGCAGCAGCTGCATCTATCTTTGGGCTCTTGAACAAGGACTCCTTTTTTCTAGAAAAAGAGTACAGGGCCTCCTGGGTTCTATTCATCTTGAAAGCCTTATCGGGGTGCTTCCACTCCTCCAAGACAATTCTCTCGAAAGCCTTGTCGAGGGGCAGACCCTGATCCTTACCATGCACAGAAGGCATGTACTCCCTAGTCTCTTCCTCCTCCTGTGATTCGGAAGAGTCCCCCTTTGGATACTTTTCTGTAAGTTGGAGCTTTTTAATTACTTGAGAGAGCAGCTCCTCTCTATAGTGGGCCGGAAATTGACGCTCCCTATCCTTGGGGTCCGGGGTAGGCTCTACCCATTCCCCTTCTTCCATATCAGACTCCCCCTGGGAAGAGTCAGATGGTGAGCTATACAGGGCCTGTGAATGAGAGGAGCAGGCCTGTTCATTTTCCCCCCTCTGTTCCTCCACCTCAGAGTCCTGAGGAGAAGAGAAACTCTGTCCCCTAGCTCCCCCTAGTGGAGCTTTTGCCTTCCTGCTAGTCCCTGAGGACTTTCCCGCCCTCGAGCGTTTCTTTTGAGGCCCAGGCTCGGGGGAAGCTCGCTTTCTTTTCCCGCCTTTTTTATGTTGGGCCTGGGTGAGGGCCTTCAGGGAGGATAAAATTTCCCCCATAGTGTTGGCTAAGGAAGCCATCGAGGGATCCTGAGGGGCCTGAGAGCCCTCTTGCGGGGACCGAGACTCCGACCCGCCAGCGGGGGTGGGAGGGGGGGCTGTTTGCCCTTCAATAGAGCTCATCCTCAAATTAATTTGAATTTATTTCGAAATAGAGGGGCTCTTCAGTCGGGAGGGCCCAGCAGTGCTGTCCCTGATCCGACAAGACGGGGGGATCGCCGCTTGCTGGATGGCTTCCCGCTAAGCGGGAAGGAGATATGCGGCGTCCCCTGCTCCCCGGCGAACTGCGAGGGAGCCGGCGGGGTTTTTCTTTTTTTTTTTTTTTTAAAATTCCAATTTGTTTGCGGCCTGGCCGAGCGATACCCGAGACGGCGTCCGGGATCGCTAACCCCAAGTGCCCCGCCAAAAAATAGTGTCTAACACTCTCCTACTGTCTTTCCTAGGTTCCTGGAACCGATGCACGTCCTAACGGCCTCAAGGCAGACGACGGACTGGCGAAGAGCCGGGTAGCTCCGTGGACGCAGGCGCAGACAAAAATTAGTTCATCTGCCTCCTAGCGGCCAACGGCAGAACTACCCAGCAGGAGGAGGATGCAGAAATATGAGGAGAAACTCCATGCTCAAAAATCTCCCAGTTTAAGATACTAGTTAAGGCTCTTACAAATTCAACTATGCACCAAAAGGCATGGAAATTCTTAGTTAAGGCTCCCACCTTAACTTGCGCGCCATGTAAGCAGTAAAGAGATAGTCTTCCATACTGTGCAAGCTTCCAACTTAGCCTCCATGAACCCATGCCTTCCCCCTTGGACTTTCAGCCCAAATTCTCCCCCAGGCCCATCCACACCTCCTCCTTCCCCCACTGACCTCCAGCCCCCTACATTCCTGTTTCCCACATTAATACACAAACACTGTCTTCCTCCTCCATTTTGGGGGAGGAGGGTGTGTGAGGACTTACCTGCAACAGGCATCCCTGTCGCTGCTTCTGCCTTCCCTGCCAACTGGCATAGGACTCCCGTCGTAGGGGTAGCTTGGCACAGCCCAATGATGTCATTGGATTGTGCCAACCTCCCCCTAGGGCAGGAGTCCCACGCGTGGCAGGGAAAGAGATGCTGAACCAGCAGCCCTCAAAAGGGCACAGAACCAAGGAAGCAGGGTCAGCAGCAAGGGAGGGGCATGCGCCTGGGAATAACAGTGCACTTGCTATTCGCTACTTCTCACGACCAGCCAGTCCCGGAGGATTCCAAGTGAGCCAGTAGAGGAAGGATCCCCTTGGGGGGGGGGGGGTGAGGACCACCAACAGAAACTCCTGATAGGGAAGAGCAGGAGACGGGTTGACAGCGCCTGACCTGGAACCCAGCCCTACGGTACTATAGGTGGGCTGTATGCTAAGGAGAAGGATCTGGGCTTACTGTGCGCAAGATCTTGGGTGCACATTTCAGGAACTAGATGTGCTAAAAAACCTTAAAAACTTAAAAATATTAGCCAATAAGTGACAAATCTGTTATAAGATTAAAATCACGTTTTCCAGGCTCTCTCAAATAAAAGTGTGCAACTTTGACTCATATCCAAAAAAGTGTGTTAAATAATCAGTTTCAGTTTGTAGTATAAATCTAATCACTTACTATTCAGAACAACAATCGCAGATGCAGTAGGCCAAGAAATCTCACTAGGATGATTGACTAAATAGAAGGCTTGTAAACTGTAGATGAATGGAACCCATACCAAGTCTCCAAATGCTAGCATGAACCCAAACCCATCATGAGTGATGTCCATAGTTGTCAAAATAGCTTCCTAAAATAGTTAGGGAAGAGAAAGTTTAAAACATTAGTATTCAGACATTTCTCCAAACAGTCAAATATTCTAATGAATTTCTGAGGGTCACTGCCTTCCCCACTGTCATTGCTACTGCCCACAGAATGAGGAGTACATCCCAGCTGGGCAGGTATACACCTGCATTCTTCTCAAATTCTCTTACGTCTCATGCTGCAAACTCCTTTCCCAATAGTCTACAGGAGAGTATTACTCTCAGGGTACCCTGATGCACCTCTCTGCAGAAAGGGAGAAGCGTCCATGGGACAGTCATTATTAGCAAGACCCAGTCAAACAATATGGGTAGGGAGCAGCAGTGTGGATCTGAGGAATGCAGTGCCAGAGAGGAAGAGGAGGAATTGGGACAGAATAGCAGTTGGAGGTTAAAGTAAAAAAAATAGAAAATGCTAAAAAGAAACCGCTCCATCTTGCCCCAGATGCCTGTACCCCCAAGCCACCCCCACATCCCTTTCCTTCTCCGAAAGAGTGATCTTGCCTCAGTATTTTCTAGATCCTCTTTGATGGGGAGAATAGGCAGTGGCAGTCTCAAGTGATGCATACTAGTATACTGACGCTGGGTAGCTCTGTAAAAGGAGCAACCATGCCTCATCCTCACCATCTGAGGGAAGCGCTACACCCCAGCTGTCCATCAGGTCCACTCCTAAGACTCTGCGTACCTTGTATTAACCTTATCCAGGCCCAGGCAGATGTTGCTTCTAGCAAAGAAGAGGAGCAGAACCAACAGATCTCAGAGAACTACCATCTCTCTAGCCTACACATTTGATTCCCTAGAGGCAGGGTCCCATGTTTACTCTATTTTCCCCATTGCAGCCAGTGAACACGGGTCCCTGCCCACAGGGTGAATGCTTTAGACAAGCCAGGTAAGGTGGTTGCCTGTTCATCAGTGCTTCCTGCAGCTGGTTGTGCCTACACGCCCTCCACTTTGCTTCAAGTTCCTTCTCTCTTGATCCCAAAATTCAGACTACTGTAAATAGGCTCTTGGGGCTGGCTGTACACTGCAGGCTCAATAGCCAGGTTTGCAATATACAAAGCATCTGCATTTAAAATTCAAATACAAAATTCTAGCAATTACTTAACAGACTGAAGGAAGTATCAGTTTACCTCATTCCAAAGAGCATCCATCACATAGAGGAGCTGGAAACTATTAACCAATATCATTGATAAAGATGGCATATCATGATGTTGTACTTTCATCTCAGCAAAGAGCATTGCCAAGTTAATAACAACCTTTAAAAAAAAAATGACATCTTTAAGTTTTAAACAATGATTTTATTCCAACTATACAACAGTTAACTTTAAAACCAGACTACTCTTGGATAGTTTAGGTACCTAAGTATTGTACAGCTTCATAAAACCAAAGTTTATATGTTAGTAAGTTTGGCCAATTGACTGTCTTCACCAGCAGAAAGCATTCCAAGACTTCTTATACAGAAGAACACTTTGTCCCGTAGATATCACCTCAGTTAACTACTCTACATTTGTTATCTGCTACATTCATTTCCCTTTCAGCAGTAGGAGCTGCTCTTATCTGACAATGTGACATGGGCTATACCTTTCATTGAAGTGAATGAGTGCAGTGTGGACCAAATACAAATCTCACTCTGAAGGAAGGGGTATACCTGAACAACTCCTCCGCAATTCACTTGGACCAGAGATGTTAAAAACTCTGCATTGATCTAAAAACTACTCTGGAGTGGAGTCTTTACACAAACTCTCTCACACAAGAACTTTACTGCAGAATTAATTTTCTTTACTCCACAGTTAAAAGTTTGTCTATACCAGACCCAAAAGGTAACACTGTGAACCTAGAAACTTCTTAGGTGAAAGGGTGTCCCCGAGTTTCCTCAGAAAGAGGTATTAAGGCACTCTAAGACAATGAAAAAGAACATACCCCCAGTACTTTTCAAGGCTAGGTACACGGGGCAGACATATTTTGGAAGTGGAAAATGTACACTGAGCAGACATATTTTGGAAGTGGTGCCTTATTAGCCAAAACAAAACCGCATATAAAATAGCAAATGCCCCAGCTGCGTTAGTAGCAGCTTTGACCAAGCAAATGGAGTACGGAGGCCAAAATATATGACGAAAGAGGGGAACAAAAAGCAGATACTTCAGCCATTTTATTGGTTCTCTTGCTTTGGACTTGGTTCTTCCTTTTGGGACTGAGTTCACTTTAAAATTCCTGTTTGCAAAAGAGTCTTTCCCCTTTCTTACTTTGGATCTTACTTTGAAGAGTCTCGTCCAGTTCCTTAGTTTCACCAACCTGGCCAGTTGAGGGCAACTCTTCACAGGTTCTTGTATTCGTCCTTTGTGTAACCATTATTCTCTTTTGCAGACATTTAGTCATCTATGCTATATTTTATAGATTGTTAATCTTGCAAAATTGTTTCCATCATATATTCTTTATAACTTGTAGTGATTTCCATTATTTGCATGGTAGCTTTCATTTATTCAACTATAGTTCTTTATTCTATGCATTAGTAAAACTCTTAAATCATTTAAGAGTGCATTCCCACATACAAGAAAATGCAGGTATCTGTAAACGCTGCTAATATCCTAATGCACGTAAATAGAACCATGTGCTATTCACACTCTTTTTTTTGAGCAAATCACATTCAGAAGACAATTTAAACAATGCACTTTCCACATTCTCACCTTTACTATATACCCGCAAATCCCACAGCGCCCTGCTTCCCGGCTCTCAGCTCCACTCCTCTCCAGGACCCTAGAGCCAGGGAAGCAGAGCGCTGTGTAACTGACATGATGCTGACTAGCCTAGTCAATATCATGTCAGTTACACAGCGCCCTGCTTCCCAGTCAGAGCCGGGGAAGCAGTAGGGATGGGCGAACGCGGTTCGGAAGTTCGGACCGAACTCGAACAGTTCAGTCAACCGAACCGAACGGTCGAACCGAACTCGAATTCGAACGTTCGGTTCGGATGCGTTCGGTGAGTTCGGAATTGAATTTCCATTGGTTTCAATGGAAAACACATTATCGGCTGTAACTTTTTTGTTTTTTAAGCTATGTGGCTGAAATTTGGGGTGCCTCTACCTTCAATAGAACTCATTATGTGCACCAAATATCAAAACAATTGGATAAAGGAATCCGATTTTAGAAGCAGTTGCATTATTGTATTTTGCAATATTCTACATATACATTCTTAGCTGTAACTTCTTTGCCTCACATCTAATGTAGGTGAAACATGTTAAGTTTATACCCCTTCCCATAGTAACTATCTTTGCCAAATTTCAGAAGGATTGGACAAAAGGTCTTGGTGGTATAAGCAATTAACAAATAAATGTATGTCTGATTATAACATCTTTGTAGTCCAACCAGTGTACATGAAATTTGGCAGGACTATATATTTCACTTTCATGATCATCTCTGCCAAATATCAGAGAGATATTATAAAGGGTCTCAATTTTATATGCCTGTACAACAAATGTAGAGAAGGGGCCTATGCCTGGGATTCTCTTATGTCACTGTGGTATAAGATCGGTTTGTGATGCAAATTGGCCAACAGAAGTGGTTCCCTTTATCAAAATCTCCTGTACATTTGCTGAAATAGCAGGAACGGTATTTGATACATTCCTGTCAAATATCCTGTAAACAGAATGGAATATCAAAATGTAACAGCTGGAAATGTATTTTCAGGTTAATGTCTTATACCCTTGGGACCCTTTATCCACTCTTTCCTAAAATTGGCAGAAATATTAAGCATATAGAGGGATGTAATATGCACAAGTTTCATGAACATTGGATGCAAGATAAAGAAGTTGTAGTCATGAATGTGTATGGAGCTTTTCTTAAAATCACAATATTCAATTGCTTCTGAAATCAGTTTCCTTTATCTAATCGTTCCGAATGTTGGTCTACTTGGTGCGCTCCATTGGGGGGTACAATCTCCCTAAATATCATCAAAAAGTAATAAGAAACAAAAATGTTATGGCCAGAAATATGTTTTTTAGTTTTTTCCTTTTATTTCAAAAACTAAATGTCATTTTCAGTTCCCGATTGCACCGAACTAAAGACCGAACCTATCCCGACCGAACCGAATCCCGAATCCGAACTCAACGTTCGATCCGAACCACCGAACGGCCGAACATTCGAACCGATGAACCAAACCGAACGGGCGAACTGAACGGACGAAACGAACGCAGCCGAAACGAATGGCCGAACTCGAACCACGATCTGTTCGCCCATCCCTAGGAAGCAGGGCACTGTGCAACTGACACGATACTGACTAGTTACCATTCTGACAAGAGGATTTATACGGGGCATTTCAAATGCGCCCTTGTAAAGGAAGCTTTTGGCTGCCCACAAATGCGGTTAAAAAACAAGCGGAAGCACTCCTAAATAAGTGCATGGAGTCCTGCCCACATCATTACAATATGCGGGGATAAGAACAAAGCACTTATATCCTGGTTGTGGGAATGTGCTCTAAGTCTGACTTGATCATTCCTGGGTCAGTAAGAGACAATGTTCCCAGAATCTTCTGAAAGATCGCCTTATCTTAGGATCTAAAATAAACAATCCTAAGTCAACAACACTCAAAAAATCAGAGGAGGGCAGTGGTTCCCAAACGTGTTGCCCATGTGTCCCCATATAGCTTAATGGGACCCTAGAAAGCAACAAAAACATGCAATGTGTATCAGTAAGGATTGTGGCTCCACCGACTGGTTGCACGGCCATAGTTGGGGTCTGTGGACCTGACCACAGGTTGGGAACTCTGCCAAAAAAGCTTTTTAAAACTGTTCTTCATGACAGAAGCTGGTGTAACAATTTATTTGTTTTGTAGACAGCTGTTTTGCACACCACTTTCCTCAGCATGTTCCATTCTTTATTCGACTTAACACCAAGACTTAGGATAAAAACAGATGTGCAGGCAGCATGGCGGCTCTCCAGTCCAGGGCAGGAAACTCAGGCTGGGGCACTGAACGTACCCGCAGCCAGAGAGTCTTCCTGCTGCCTGCATGGCCCGCGTAGAGCAGAGAGCTCAACAAATGTGCAGGTGGCTGGCCCCATCCATGCTCTGCTTGCAGTGCCATGCCCCCCCCCCCACCATGACAGCCAGCCATGATGGCTGGCTATAGCAGCCCCCAGCCCATGGCAGGTATGATGGGGCAGAACAGACATGCTGACCTACTGTGGCCCACGTTGGCGGACCCTAGCCCAGGCTGTATCCGCGGAGATTTTCCAAGGACGCAGCTCTCTTGAGCTGCCTACCTGCCTCAGGACAGTCCCAGGCTAATGTTTGGCGGTGCCAAAACAGACATGCCAGTCAATCCCAGGCCACCTTCACATCTGTTTTTACCCTTAGTTCTAAGATTCAAGAAAGGTAACAAAATAGATAAGTAATTAACTCACCCAGCCAATTAACCCTGGCCGTAATTCACAGAAGTATTTAAGGTCAAAATATCCAACGCGGGGGTTTAATTCACGCCCAATGAAGAAGTCATAAATAAGTTTTCCTGTAAACAAATTACATAATTTCAGTAACGACATTTTGTTCTGCACCACCTATGAAACGGGGGTGATTTACTTATAAATCAAAAAGGCTCTTGAATCCTAATATAGGTATTAAGTTTGTTAAGGTACATCTAAGAACAGCTACATTAATCTGAAGTGGCAACAGTGACTGAAAAGCTTGTTGAGAATTTTTCTATCAGCACTCCTATGTTAAACACATGTATGTATGTATGTCAAAGCCTAGTAATTATTAAAAATTTCATACATTTTATTTCTTCTTGAAGTTTGCCTTTTGAACACTTCTATGTTCAGCAACACATGTAAGCTTACTTTCTATCAAACACAACATCACAAGCTACACTGCTGACTAATTTAAGCTGCTCCCCAAATCCTGTTCCTGTACTTTTTGTGCTGGGATTTTTAAAGCATTTCAATGGTGATGGAAACTCCTCTCCAAGGGCATGTTCACAGAAGACACCTAAATTGCCATTTATCTCATGATTTTCCTTGCAGCACACATGCCTCCAGAGAAAAATCACAGGGTTTATTATATATATATATATTTTTAAAAGTTAACCCTGAGTAAAGTATGCTGGCTTGGATCAAAGCATAAAATCATGTGTACCTAAGTCCCAAAAGCCAAAATATTTTTGGAAAATTTGCTCTAGGGCAGGCCACCCTGGGGGGAAAACTACCACAGGGTAAAATTTCCAAAAGTAACATGTTCATCTCATGATACCCTTGGGACTCCTGAAAATCCAGCCTGTAATCTTAACCAAGACAACGTAGCAATGCATAGACTACATTATTTACATATAGCAGTGGGCAGAATTTGAGTGAAAATATTCATGCTTACGAACATTAAGAGAGGAATACTTCTCACATACTCACCAGAATTTCCACCAGGTGATAGTTCATCGTCATGTGCTTTCAGGGAACGGACGTAGAGATAAACGCTAAATACCACAGAGAAGACTGCAGCAGAAACTGCAAACTGTAGGAAATGCTCATACAAATAGTAGAGTTCAATTTCAAAATACAAGGAAGTTCCTATTGCTGCAGCAGTCAGGAGAAAAGCATGGAATCCTTTTAAAAAAGAAAAAAGTCAATAAGCCACCAATCTAGAGAAATACTACTTCCTTCAAGGAATCATTAATTTGCTAAATTCTGGACAGAAGTTTTCTCCCTCAGTTCCACTCTAGGAAATCTAAGGACATTCAAATAACAGCCTCAGGTATTAATTTTTCTAATCTCATTACAGTTCATAATCTCCACATAATAAATGGCTCAGGTTTCCACGACCTACAAGGTGAATTCACTTACACAGGCCTTAATGGTTCTAGTGTGGTGGATTTTGTGGTGACCTCAGTCAACTTCATTGACTACCTGAGTAAATTCTCGGTAGGATGGCTCCACTCTAGTGATCATCTTCCTCTTATCAGTACTTTTGATTTGCATAGGTCCGACTCTTGCCAATACTCCTTAGATGCACCTAGGGATGTGTCCACATATGGGAAGCACTGGGAATAGGCTAACCCCAGAAGTTCAGAACGCCCTATTGTTGGATGAGCGCCTCAAGGAACAGAGGGGGCATTATTTTAGCCAATCATAAGGTGAATGATTCTATTGAGGCTTTTGATAGCTTGATCAATTTTATCCATCAACACTTTTTGGCCTTGGCACCTTCTGCTGCTGCTTCCCCCCCACCCTTTTGCAGTTGCAAGAACCCAACCATGGTATGACAGGGAGTGTTGCAGGGCCAGGTCTAAAGTCTCCGTGATGTATAGAGTTTACTGTCAGGGCTCATTTTCTAGTCTCCCGGACGCGTACTTTCAGGCAAAGAAGGTATACAAAGACATGATTAAGGCTGAAAAAAGACTTTATTTCACTCAAAAGTGGGAGCAGTTGTTGGTGGCAGCTAACTCCGTACATTGGGATGATCTGGACAGGCAAAGTGAGTCGGCGAAGATTAGGGCCTCTCCAGACATCGGGCTACCTTCCTCTGATCCAGAGAAAAGGGAAAATAGCTAGCTATCTCAATACCAAGTTCTCTTTGAGAAGGAAGACTCTCTTTCTAGGTGCTCGTTTTAATGCCCTCCCTACCAAAGTACTGGAGGTCCGGTTAGGAGGCATTCCCTTCACTGAAATATTATTCCCTTTTGACCTCTTGGAGGTCAAATCAGTAGATCACCTTCTTTTAAGGTGCCATCTGTAAGACGATCTCAGAGAATCTCTACTGAGGCCCTTTCTGGACCATTTTCCCGGTAGAACTGATGCTTTTTTATTGGAACTGGCTTTGAGGGACACGGATCCAGAGCTGACTGCCCAAATTTCAAAATGTTTATGCTCTGCATTAAACCGTTGTGGTCATTTCTTAGCATTTAAATTACCCTTAGGTGAGATGGAACAGCATCATGACACTTGTACATTCATTTTAAGAGCTTTTTCTTGGTTTTTTTTGTTTTTCTGTGGTTACCCTTTTAATCTTTTAATTCTAAATTGGTTTTTAAGTTATGTTTTTACTTTGTGTTCGGTCAAATTTTGTACTGCTTGAGCTGTTTTGTTCGTTTATTTATGATTGTTTATAGGCAATGACCTCTGGTCACGCTCTAATAAACTTGATTGGAAAAATCATTAATGCAGACTTTTCCAATTTTTTAAAAAAATATTTAATAAAGCTTTAAAGATGTCAAAAATCCCCTACAACTCTAATTTTAAGCCTTTGCATAGCCACAGAGGTCAGGTGAACACTGCTTCTAAGGGCGAATTCACACGTGCAGCAATTATCTGGATTTTTTAAAACTGGTTCTCAATAGTTCGCTGTTAACAAGTCCTGTTGCATTCACATGCATGCCATACCGTTTTTAAGTACAGCAAAATAATGCATTCAGACCTTCTTGTAGTGCGCGCTTACCCGGCTGCTCAGTGCGGTTCAGTTACAGGAAGTGGCCTGTGGGGAGCCAGAAGGTTGCTACTTTGTAAACAACATTCTTTGAGATGGCTCTAAACATTCTCACAACACACAACCTTCCAGCCAACATGGATTTTTTTTCCTTGTATGTTTAGAAAGGGTTGGAAGGAATGGTCATTCTGAAGGGTAGAGTGCTTTTTATACTAGAGAAGCTGAGACCATCATGTGGTCTATTATTTGAATAGGGTGAACATGCACAACCCAGTTATGAGAATGTTCGGAGCCAACTCAAAGAACGTTGCTTGCAAGGTAGCAACCTTCTGCTTTATCTCGCAGTCCGATCGGAGGGGGTGCCCCCTGCTTTCCTGCACGGGACTTCTAGACTGGGGGGCGGGGGGGGATCAGGGAGTAAAGAGGGAGAGCCTGAGGCTGCTGGAAAGAAGCCCCTCGCATAGTGAGGCGCGCTGCTTCTCTCCCTGGTTTCTTTCCGGTATCCCGCTGCTGCTACTGCTGCAGCACTACGGCAGAGGCAGAGGCAGATGATTGAAAGGGACGGGAAGCATGGAGGGGAAGAACTTTTTTGGGGAGAAGCTGGCTGCAGCCTGCACCCAGCGAGGCAACTACAGGGCTCCAGCTGGTCTCACTGCTTCCGGTAGGGGCAGGAGTAAAACAGCGCACTTGGAAGCACGGTTGCATTCACATCAGAAAAGATTTCACACCAGTTAAAACCAGTACGATGTTGCTTTCACACTGCTGTTAAGTGCGGATTTATTGAAAACGGACAGCAAAAAGGTAGGTTTGAGTAGCTTTGAAAGTCGGATTTCTTTAGTGCGATATTGACCGCATTTAATCGAATTTATGTGTTCAGACATGTATGAAACATTCGTTTTTTTAAAAAATTCACAAAAATCAGAACGTCTGAATCCCCCCTCAGAGGCGGCTCTTTGTTGGGTCATGACTTTGCTTGGTTAGTAACCAAAGCAAAGGCTCTGCTAGGGGAATTTGCTGTTCAATATTTCCTCTGGTTAAATATGTACTCTGAAATATTTATGTAATCATGGATACTTAAACTCTAGATGAAAACACATGTGGCTAAGAGGACAGAAAGAAAAAGAATGTCACATATTCCTTTGTGCACCTCCCTAACAGTGATGGATAATATATATAAAATAAACTAATTTGCATTAACAGCTTTGACAAAACACAATTTTATGCATCAGTGTTATGCTCTCAACACTAACAAACATTTAAACAAATTTCTCTCAAAGAGCACCTGTCTTTCTACAGCAGTGTGATGCACGAGAGGCTCAGCGCAAGAGGATGCCCTGAGCACTATTCCATCCCGGTAGGGACAGAGGATGGAGTGTGGAATCTTGTAGAACTACCCAGCATAAAACATGGGAGGAATCTACTCATCCTTGGAGGGAGAAGGGAAAAAATGGGTCTGCTGAAGATTATTAGGTTATCAGTTTTAAAATTCTGCATGGTGCTTTGCTTGCCCATGTGGTGATGGTGAGCAAGAGCCTGAGCTTTTGATACTGCATGCCATCAAATAAACTGGGTGGAAAGAATAAACTCTCTGCCTGAGCAGAAGGGAACAAGAGCTTTTTATGTGCAGCCACTGACATGGGCCTTTGCCTCAGAAAAATGGAAATGAGGCCACATGTAGCCTAGGACTGTTGAAAGTTATCAAGGGAGGGAATTATTATTAAGTTCACAAATCTCCCAGCCTAACCTACAGTTAAAAAGTTGAGTTAAACTGTTCTTTGTGAAGCGCTCTGAGTGCCATGGTGGGTGGGCGGGGCGGGGG
>QEPC01012414.1:147114-160654 GCA_003113815.1 Sphenodon punctatus
AAGAAGAAGAAGAAGAAGAAGAAGAAGCAGCAGCAGCAGCAGCTTTATTGGGCGTGACCGAGGTCGTAGCCAAAAAAGAAATACAAAACATAAATTCAGCACCATTGTACAATTTATACAATGCTCGCAACAAATTCCCCCCCCAATGCGGAATATGAACAAATGCAAGCTGATACTACTCCCCACGGGAGGGAAGACCCCATACGTTTAAATTCCGTACCGGTCCAGAAACCTTCCATACAAATATAAATACAAATTACGTATTCCCAGTAACCTTGGCCAAAACTGAGGAGTTCTCCCAATCAATTTCTACCCCGTATCCTGTCTGTGAGGGTGTGATTCCTCTGCTTAAACCATTGTATAAACACAGGGCTGCATCCCACAGGGGGGATCCTCTCCTCCCCCAGGGCCCTCGACCTATCCCATTAAATCCCCTCCCTGGGCTGAACCTTCTAAGCACTTCTGCCTTAAGGCAATTGCCCTCAACGCAAACACAGACACTCGCCTGGTAACGTCCGTATTGCGGGGGGACAACATCTTCTTCAGTACCGTAATGTTATCGTGACCCTTCACCACTCCCTCCAGGTACCTTAGTCTTAGTCCCTCAAAGAAGGGGCACTTCAGTAAAATATGGGCCACCGTATCAGGGGAACCGCTGTCACATCACACACAGGCTCTCATTTCCCTCGGGATACCTTTATATTGCTCTCCAAAATGGAGGAAGGAAGAGTTGCAGCGCAGCCTTGTGAAAGCTACCCTCCTGGCAGCATCCATCCAAACAAATAGATACTCCGAGCCAGAGCATACAAAATTAGGCGGGATATAATTGGGGGCAACTCTCTGGCGCACAAGTAATGCTCTTTCTGATTGCAATACCTGGTCCCTCAATCTTCTCTGAGTCAGTTTCTTAAATATATCTGGACCCACCGAAAACAGGACCCCCCGTGAGAAACCCATCTTATGTATTTCCTTTTCGGCTTCAGCAATCCAAGGGTCTAAGAGGCCTGTTTGTCGGCCCATACTTAGCAGTGAGTTCTTATCACCTGGCACCGTCATCAAGTTAGCCCAAAAATTTGCAAGGGCTTGTAGTATCAGCTTACAGACAGGGCAACCCCCTGATTCTGTTTGGAGCAACACCTGGGGAGTACCACACGGCAGCCCCAATAAGGAGGCCACAAACCCATTCTGAATCACCTCCAAGCTCTCCAGAAATTCGAGTGCCCAGATTGGGGCAGCATACAACGCTTGGCTTATAACCTTAGCCTGAAACAGCTTCAAGGCCGGTTCGATCAATTTGCCCCCTTGCCCAATTTTAGTATCGCCATGCCCGATTTCTTAGACTGCGTCTTCACCGACTCCAGGCACTCAAAGTAGACAAAGCCATTACTGAGAAACTAAATCAGTTCTTTCTATCAGTTTTTAGTGCAAAGGATATTGAGGAGATACCAAAACCAGAACTATTTTTTGTTGGTAAGGAGGAATCTGAGGAACTATCTGAACTTAGCATCACAGCAGAAGAGGTTCTATTGCATATTCATAATTTAAACATGAGCAAGTCACCCTGGCCTGATAGTATTTATCCAAGGGTAATGAAAGAACTCAAATTTGAAATTGCTGAACTACTATCAGTAATATGTAATTTATCGCTAAAATCTCCTCTGTGCTCGAGGATTGGAGGTTATCAAATGTAACCCCAATTTTTAAGAAGGGCTCCAGAGGTGACCATGGAAGCTACAGATGGGTAAGCCTGACATCAGTACTAGACAAACTGATGGAGATCATTGTTAAAAAAAGGATTACGAGGCATACTGACACACGATTTGATGGGTAAAAAGCAGCATGGCTTTATTAGCAAAGAGAAGTCATGCTTCAGTAACCTATTAGAATTTTATGAGATTGTTAATAAGCACATGGATAGGGGTGATCAAGATGGTACAGAATATTTGGATTTTCAAAAAACTTTTGACAAAGTCCCTCACCAGAGGCTCCTGAGCAAACTAAGTATGGGATAAGAGAAATGGAATAAGAGAGCATGGGATAAAAGAAAGGTCCTGTCATGGATTGGTAGCTGGTTAAAAGATAGGAAACAAAGGGTAGGAATAAATGGTCATTTTTAAAGTTGGAGACAGACAGACAGTGCGGTGCCTCAGAGGTCAGTATTGGAACCAATATTGTTTAACATATTCATTAATGATCTGGAAAAAGGGGGGGAAATTTGCAGATAACACCAAATTATTCAAGACAGTTAAGACCTAGACTGAGGAACAACAGAGGGATCTTGCACGACTAGGTGAATGGGCAATAAAATGGCAAATGAAATTCTAAGTTGATATGCGAGATGATGCACGTAAGGAAAAATAATCCTCACTTTACATACACGATTCTAGCCTCTGATCTGGCTGTAAACACTCAGGAGAAAGGAAAATTGGGTACTTACCTCTGAATTTTCCTTCTGCGGGGGATCCTCCTGGCTGGCCAGTCTGGACAATAGGGTAGATCTGGCTGGGAACCAGCAGGAGGCAGACAATCAATTCTGAGGAGCCTACCAGGAGGGATCTATCCTCAGCTCCCCAGAATGACTAGCTGTACTAGAAACTTAACTCCCCATAAACCGCTAAAAAAAATTTTTTTATTTAAACTAACTAGAAAAGCTAACCAACCCTGCTCTTCCTAAACCAAACTTGCTGAACCAGAGCCGTAAATAGATTGATACAGCCAGGAACAAGAGCTCCCCCCCTTTACACCACCACAGAGTTGACCTCACTCCGGGTGGGGACTGGCCGGCCAGGAGGATCCCCCGCAGAAGGAAAATTCAGAGGTAAGTACCCAATTTTCCTTTCTCCCGGGGGATCCTCCTGGCCGTCCAGTCTGGACTGTAGGGACGTACCAAAGCAGTACGCTGGACCCAAGCAGAGGGAGGGAGATATAACAGAGGGAAGTCATGGTAGGTGACTGTGGTCCCCAGACGTACCTGACGACGTCTTAGAGAACCGCCTGCAGAACCTGTCTCCCAAAGGCTGCATCAGCTGAATCCTGCAAGGGAATTTTATAATGCTTGGTAAAAGAATGTACTGAGGACCAAGCTGCAGCTCTGCATATTGCTTCATAAGACTGGCCGGCCAGGATGATCCCCCGCAGATTCTAAACTGCGATTCTAAACGCCTGGGACGTTGCAGCGCCCCCTAGAGAATGTGCAAAAAGCCCCATTGGGGGCAACTTCCCCTCCTCATTGTAGGCTTCGGAGATACACAGAGTCATCCACTTTGCTATCAATGCCTTGGAAGCTTTCAAGCTCTTCCTCTGGGGGCTATACGCTACAAACAAGGCTGAAGAACGTCTAAAGACCCTAGTTCTGTACAGGTAAATCTTTAGAGCCCTTCTCACGTCTAGAGTATGCCACTGAAGCTCAAGAGGGTGAGAAGGATTCGGACAAAAAGAGGGCAGGAAAATCTCTTGCTCCCTATGAAACCGGGTATCCACCTTGGGGCTGAAGGCTGGATCCAGTCTAAGAGTCACTGACAACTCCTTAAAAGAACAGAGATGAGGCTCTATGGGGAGGGCTCCCAGCTCTGAAACTCTCCTAGCTGAAGTAATCCCCACCAAAAAGGCTAGCTTGAGGGAGAGGTAGTACATGGACACCTCACGGAGAGGCTCGAACGGGACCATAGTGAGAGCCCTGAGGAGAAGGTTCAGGTTCCAGGAAGGGAATCTGTGTATTACTGGAGGGGACAGGATTCTAGCGGTCCTGAGGAAACGCTTAATGTGGGGGTGCCCTGAGATCTTTTGGCTTTTCAGGGTGCCCAGGACGGTATTAAGGGCTGCTAACTGCCTTTGCAACGTATTAGGTTTCAGCCCCCTATCCAGCCCCTCCTGCATGAACTCTAGGACTACACTGATGGAAGCTCTCTCTGGATTAAGAGACCTGGTCACCATCTCACAAAGGAAGCCCAGGTACTTTGATAGATGCGCCTCGTTGTAGGCTTCCTGGACTGCCACAAGGTGTCCAACACCTTTCGGGAGTATCCTAGTCTCCCCAAAGCCCTCCTTTCAAGTTCCAAGCTGTCAACTTGAGCGCCCCTGGGTTCTCGTGTAAGATCGTGCCCTGGGCTAGGAGGTCCGGTCTCAATGGAAGTCCGAGTGGAGGGTTTGGACTGAGATCTTGTAGGTCTGCAAACCATGGCCTCCGGGGCCAGTAAGGAGCCACCAGGATGACGTTCGCACATTCCTTTCTGACCTTCGTGATTGTCCGCTGAATGAGAGGCACTGGCGGAAACGCGTAAAGGAGACCCTGTGGCCATGTGCAGTTCAATGCGTCGAAGGCTATTGCTCTGCTGTCCGGGTGTCGCGAGATTAATCTCTCCGCCTTTGCGTTCTCTGAGGAGGCGAACAGGTCGACGGATGGAGAGCCGAACTGTTTGGTTATGGTCTGGAAGATCGCACGGTGTAGGGACCACTCTCCTTGGTCGAGCTGTACCCTGCTGAGCCAGTCGGTCTGAGTGTTGGATTCTCCCTTGATGTGTAGCGCCCTGATAGACTTCAGGTTGCTCTCCGCCCATCTGATGAGGATGTTCGCTAACTGGTGTAGCGTCTCGGACCTCGAGCCCCCTTGATAATTTATATAGGCCTTCGCTACCGTGTTGTCTGTGTAGACTAACACGTCCTTCCCTCTCAAGAACGGTGCCAGCTGCCTCAGGGCTAGGTAAATCGCCCTCAATTCCAACCAGTTGATATGATGAGTCTTCTCCCAAGGTAGCCACTTGCCTTGAGCTGAGTGACCCTACGTGTGCGCCCCCCCAGCCTCGGAGACTTGCGTCTGTTGTCAGGGTCGTTCTCGTCGGATCGAAGAGGGGCATTCCGGAGGAGATCCTGTATGGATGTGCCCACCATACCAGGGACTTCTTTAGGGTTGGGGGTCACCGCGATCGAAGGGTTCAGACCTTGGGTCAGAGAATCCTGCCACCGTCGCTGGAATTGTTGTAGGGGTCTGGAGTGGAACCTGGCCCACAGAACAATCCCTAGGCAGGACGTCATAGCCCCTAGCAGACTTGCTAGAGTCTTCAGTTTGGACCTCGGCGTCCCCGATATCTGTTGGACGAGGTCTAGCAGCTTCAGTCGCCGTTGCTCGGAGAGGAATAGCTTGCCCTGTTTGGTATCCAGGATCACTCAGATGTTCCAGGGTTCGTGAGGGAGTGAGATGACTCTTTTTGTGATTGACGACAAAACCGTGGTCCTGCAGATACGCTATGACACGGTGTATGTCTCTGCGTGCCTGCTTGTAGGATGGAGATCTGACCAGGATGTTGTCTAAATAGGGATGGATCTTTATTCCCTCCGTCCTCAGATTCGCTACCAGAGTGACCAGCACCTTCGTGAAAGTTCTCGGCGAGGTCGCCAGGCCGAACGGTAACGCCCTGTACTGCCAGTGCTGCCGCGCATAGCTGAATCGGAGCCACTGGCGGTGGACTGGGCAAATCGGGACATGGAGATAGCCCTTGATCTGAAGGAGGCCTGTCAGCCATTCCGATCGCTGTTCGGATAGACTGCAGAGTTTCCATCCTGAATCTTTGAATTTTGAGCACTCGATTCAGTCTTTTTAGATCCAGGATTGCCCTCCACTCGCCCAGCTTTTTTTGGACCAGGAATATGGTAGAATACAGGCCCTGCCCTTGTTCGCATAGAGAGACCTCTTCTATTGCCCCGATGGAATGGAGCCTGCCGATTTCTGCCCGCATGGCTTCTTGCTTGACAGGATCTTTGGGAACTGCTGATGCGCAGAAGTACAGCAGGGTGGAGTGTATGAATTCTATTATGTATCCCCGTTGGATAGTTTGAAGGACCCAGATGTCTGCGGTGCTGCTTGCCCATTTTGCTGCAAACTGCTGTAGTATGCCCCTTAGATTGAGCTGGGGGTGGGGAGCAGGGTTGTACGTAGTCAGGCATCTGTTTAGGTCGTCCTGCTCCCTGTCGTTGTCTATTCCTATTGTCCATGCCCTTCTACTTCTGCCAACTCGGCTTGTACCTCTGCTGACTTCCCCTGTGGGGAAAAATGCGTCGGCGGGTGCCCCCAGCTGGGTTATAGGTCGCATTGGGGGGACGAAAACTCTGCTTGTGGACCCCCACGCTCTGCAAGGTTTGTTTCTTTGTCTTGTCCACCGCGTCCGTCAGCACCTTATGCAGGCACAAGCCGAACAGCTTACGCCCCTGGAACGGACCTCCAACAAGGGCGTTCTTCACGGTGTTGTCTCCCCTCCACGACCTCAGCCATAAGCGGCGTCTGGCAGCCACGTTGGAGGCGGCCGCCTTTGAGGCCCAGCGAAGAATATCGGTGGACGAATCGGCCATGAAGGAATATGCCAGCTGGATCCTTGTGGAGAGTACTCGGTCATCTTGTCTGAGATTCCAGGGTCCGACGCTCTCTTGATCCAGACCATTAAGGCCCTGGAGAAGTAGGTAGTCACGGTGGCCATCTTTATAATCGCTGAGACCTCCTCGAAGTTTCTCCGGAGGTTACAGTCTATCCCCTTGTCCATCGGGTCCCTGGGGAAACAGTCCCCTTCCGTAGGGAAGACGGAGTTTCTGGCTAAAGATGCCGCCGCTGCATCCACCCTTGGAGTTGACAAGAGGGAATTCTTTTTCCTGTTGAAGGAGTAAAGGGACAATTGGGACCTGGTCATCTTGGAGGGCCTATTGGGGGTTTGCCACTCCTTCCGGATAATTTTCTCATAGGTCTTATCTAACAAAAGCCCCTTGTCCCGGTCCTTTGCCCTTGGAAGGTAACCCCTTTCCTCTTCCTCAGAGGATGAAGCTTCTTTCTCCTTTTTCTGTTTTAAATGGAGGGCTCTGGTGATCAGCTCATAAATCTGATCCCTGTACTTGTTCGGGAATTATCTGTCGGGGTCTAGAGAGGGTTCCAGATCCACCTCTTCTGCCTCCCCCTTCTCTTGTGCTTCCTTCTCGCTGACAATTTCCCCTTCTGAGGTCTCCCCCTCCTCCTCAGTGACTTATGTAGGGGTAGAGGCGTCTCCCTGCCTGGCCCTTTTCCCCCACCTCGAGCCGCCCTCTTCCTCTGAGTCCTGGCTGGAGGTAATCTCCTCCTACTCCTCATCAGATGAGGCCGGGGAGTCAAGGGGGTGGGAGGATCTGCGGGGCTTCTTGATTAGGGGCTGCTTGCCTTTCCCAGCCCCTCTGGAACTGCCCTTGTAAGGCCTGGGCACCCTAGTTCTGGGAGGGGACCTCTTCCTTTTGAGCTCAGAGAGGATTTCTCTGAGCACCTCCATGTGTGGATCTCTCTCTGAAGTTAAATGGCAGCAGATTTCAAAAAGTATTTTTTCACTCACTGGACAATACAATTGTGGAACTCGTTGCCAGAGGAGGCAGTGAAAGCCAGCACCATAACTAGCTTCAAACAGAAACTAGATAAATTCTTATGAGGGTAGAGTCATAATGCTTACAAGCTGGGATTAAAACCGCTGGCTACCAGTAGCCAGGAGCTGAGTCATACATCCAAGACTTGTACTTTCTTGAGCCACTGTAGCTGGCCACTGTCGAAAACAGGATACTGGACTCGATGGACTATGGGTCTTACCCAGTATGGCACTTATGTTCACATGCTTAGTTACAGGAGAGAAGGGGCCACTGGCCCTCCTTACACAGGCGGCACCCAGGCATTAACACCCAGAATTCTGGGTGCTGACGCGTGTGCGTGCAAGAGTGTGCACACCCACCCCTGCGGAATTAACATGGGCGACACCCACACTTGCCTACGTAGAGGCACCAGACAAAACGGAGGTGCCTCTGTGCCTGGGGTGTGTGTCTGCACCCATCTCCACCATCCCGTCCCCCATTGCACATGGCCCGCGGTGCACACAGACACACACACACACCCCATGCCACAGCCTGCGTAAAAAGGGCCACTAAGAAAATCAGGGAGGAGGCAAAACAGATTAGAAGCTAAGGAAAGCCTGATAGAAGAGGTAAGTTTTTAGGATGGATTTGAAAGTTGGGAGGGAGAGAGCAGAGCAAATGTATTCAGGGAAAGAGTTCCAGGCATTGGGGGGGGGGGGGGAGCAATAGAGAAGGGAAAGATACGTTTCAAAAGCCAGGGAGTCATGAGCAGGCACGGGAAGTAGCGGAGGAGGAGCAGAGCTTCCAGACAGGAGTGTGATGGGAAGCGAACAGAGAGAGAGAGAGATAGGAGGGGACAAAGCCATGAAGTGTAAAGATGAGGAGTTTGTGCTGAAGGCATTCGGGGAGAGGGAGTCAGTGGAGGGACTAGAGGAGGGGCTGCACATGATTAAAGCGATGGGAGAGGTGGATGACCTTGGCAGCAGAGTTCTGAGAAGAAGCGAGGGGGCAAGATGAGAGTAGGGAAAGGCAATAAGGAGGAGGTTGCAATAGTGAAGGAAAGATGAGGAGAGCATGGACTAAAGTTTTGGCAATGGAAACTGTAACAAAGGACCGGATCTTAGCAATGCTGCGCGAGGAGGGACAACAGGACTTGACAACAGACTGGATCTGAGATTTAGAGAACAGGGAGGAGTCAAATATAAAAGGGAGTCAGAAGTCATTCACTCTGCTTAAAAAGTTCAACAGAGGGAAAATCTTCATTCAATAACTCTATACCAATACAAGAGCAAAAGAGCACTTCACTAATGTCAAAGGGAACTGCAGAATACTATCCAAGTACATTTTTACATGGCTTTAATATATGTTAATTATTTTCAATAATGTGGATTACCACATTAAATTACATTAGCTAAAAACTCTTCTTTTCAGGAAGCACACCCTGAAGAACCTAAAAATAATTTATTTCCCTGGACAAAGGCAGATATGGGAAAAGATTTATTAAAATGGAAGAAATTCAATGTATGGGTTCACTTAGCTATACAACTGTAAAGAAGTCTCCAGAATATGCTGGCATATATCCAAATGTCTTATTGGTCCAAAATAATATAGAGCCTTCCGTTCTAATCACAGTAGAAGTCATGGTTGGAAAGAGAGCAAACATGGACATTGTACCTCCAAACATAGGAAATGGACTGGTTGGCTAGCCTTCAGTCAGCTTATAATCATCTTGTCAGTTTGCCATAGAACATCAGTGATAAAATATCTGAGATGGCGAGCCAAAGAAAAGCCAAATAAAAAAAATAGCAGGCCACAGCTGGAACCCCCAAACATGTAGTTTTTAAAAATCAGACCATAAGACAAGCCATCTAGAATGCTGTAGCCTGAAAAGTTGATTAGCTTGTTAACTAATTTTTTTTAAAAAGAACATGCATTTACCATTTATCCTGTACTGTAGTCTTGTTCCAGTCAAAAGCTGTATTCCTTCCACAACCTTAAAAGGAGAAGAAAAAGACTAGCTATTTATTTTTGAAAGTTCGCTAAAGCACTGTAGGAACATAACCAAATAGAAAGTTACATTACTTTGCAAGCTTTATATTTTGCATAAATTTACAAGGAACAAGTTACTCAAGCCTGAAAACTTTGTGCATTTAGAAATAATTTCTTGGGGTTTGTACGCATGGCCTTTACAGGAAAGAGTAAAGCCATCTTCCCTCCCCCACAAAACGTGATGGATACAGTCATGTTTAGAATTGACAGCATCCCTAAAAAGCGTTATTTTTTAGGGCAAGTAAAGGGGGAAGATGAATAGAAGAATGGTCTCCAGCTAATGCAGGAGTTGGCATGCCCAGCTGTGGTCAATACAAGATGCTTCAGATAAAGAACCACACACCATATAGCATAGCCTTCAACTGTAATGTGACAAATGTAGTTAGAAGTGTCTTTGTGGTAGACATCACATCATGAACTAGGCTCTCCTCCTTACGCTTGCAGTACAAAAATAGAATTTTATAAAACTGGATTGGATATATTCTTAGAGGAAAGAGCCATAGTGACAGTTGATATGGGGATGAGACCCTTAGCTCCTGCAAGCAAATAGCAGGAAATAGGCACAATCGATCATAACGGAGAGATGTTTCTAAAGCAACCGAAGCTGGCCACTGTGTGGGACAATACGTTGGGTTAGTTGACCATCAGTCTGACCCAGAATGGCATTTATGTTCTCATGTTTGTGGACTTCTTTGCAGATAAAATTGCTCAAATCCACCAGTCTTGATGTGACGCTTTTAGCAGTAGGTGAGACACAAGCAGTAGAAGCCGTCTTGTCCTGTTTTGTGGGATGAATTTCAGAATGTGTCACCCTCGGATGCAGGGCATGCTCTTGGGACTGTTCAAGTCACTTATTGTGAATTAGATCCCTGCCCGTCCTGGCTGGTCAAGGCCAGCTGGGAGACATTAGAGCCACCGCTGGTGGGGATTGTCGAGGCCGCCCTTGGGGAGAGCAGGGTGCCGAACTGTCTCAAGGAGGCTGTGGTGCAGACGCTGCTCAAAAAGCCATCATTGAACGTTGGCATAATGGGTGGTGGCTCGGCAGCTGCAGGAGCATCTGGACTGGATTAATTTTCTCAATCCCTCGCATTCTGGCTTTCGTTTGGGTTATAGCACAGAGACTGCGCTTGTGGCCTCAGTCGACGATATCTCCCGTGAGTTGGACCAGGGTCGTTCGACCCTGTTGGATCTCTCGGCTGTGTTTGATACCGTTGATCAGGAGTTGTTGATGACTCGGCTGCGGGACCGGGCAGGGATTAGCAGGACTGTTTTTGAATGGTTCCGCTCTTTCCTGGCTGGGAGAACCCAGCATGTGGTCCTGGGTGATTTTTTATCTTCGCCCCGGGGTCTCACGTGTGGGGTCCCGCAGGGTTCTATTTTGTCCCCTCACTTGTTCAACATGTATATGCAGCCTTTGGGGGAGGTTGTTAGGGAGTTTGGCATACGGTGTCATCAGTATGCTGATGACACCCAGCTAGCTCTCTCTTTTTCATCCGACTCAGGCCCGGCAGTCTCGGTGCTTACCCAGTGGGGAATTGGATGAGGGCAAGTGGCCTGAAATTAAATCCCGACAAGACCGAGTCTGGGGGTGCTCCTGGACCCACAGCTCCGCCTGGATATCCAGGCGGTGGCTGTGGCGAAGGGGGCATTTTGCCAGTTACATTTGGTACGTCGGCTTTGGCCGTATGTCTCAGACTCTGATCTGGCCATGATCGTCCATGCTTTTATTACCTCAAGACTGGACTACTGTAACGCACCCTACGTGGGGCTACCCTTGGTGCTGGTTCAGGGACTGTAGCTGGTGCAGAAACAAAAATTGGTCACCTACCTCGGTGAATTTGTTTCTGTTCGGTCATCCTGTCAGTGCTCCGCACGGGTAGCTCTGCGGATGGCCGATAGGAGGCAGAAGAAGAAATTTTACCTTGCGCATGCGTGGGGCTGCCCCTCCTCCTCAGTCCATAACCAAGCCGAGGAACGTCTCCGAGTCTTATTACATCTGTTAGTATCCACCCCTCTCCGAACCGGGGATCCCTGGGTGACGATTGCGTAAACACGAAGTGCCTTACTAAGTCACACTAAAACTAAACAAGTAACCTGAACTCCAACCTAAAATGCAATTGGGTCTCCCATAAACCTCCCCAACTTCCAGTGCTGTTTGACAGGGAGGGCCGGAGCACTGACAGGATGACAGAACAGAAACAAATTCACCGAGGTAGGTGACCAATTTTTGTTTCTCCTTCTGTCCCGTCAGTGCTCTGCACGGGATGTACCCGAGCCCGCAACTATGGGTGGGAGCAAACAGCTCTGGGAACCTCCAGAACCACCTGCAAGACCCTCCTGCCAAACGCGGCATCCGCAGACTTAAACACGTCCAATTTATAGTGTTTGACGAAGGTATGCGGGGAGGACCACATTGCTGCCCTGCATATCTCATCATAGGATGCCCTAGCCTTGAAAGCCTGAGAGGTGGCAGCGCCTCTGACTGAGTGTGCCCATATCTGTAGAGGGGGCACCTTGTTCTTTGCCTTTTGGCCTCTATTATGCATTGTTTTACCCATTTGGAAATTAGCACCTTAGACGCCTTTTTGCCCGCATAACTAGGTCTAATCTTAATGAATAGGGCAGATGTNAGGTCTGATATTAATGAACAACGCTGAGGAGGACCTCAACCGTTGGGTCCTTTTCAAATAAATGTTCAGGGCTCTCCGGACATCCAAGGTGTGCCAAAGCTTTTCCTTAGGATGTACGGGGTTGGGGCAAAAGGAAGGAAGGACTAGTTCCTGAGACCTATGAAACTGAGAATTCACCTTGGGGATGAAGGCTTCATTGACTCTAAGGATCGTAGACTGAGGATTAAAAATACAAAAATTATCCTCCATAGATAATGCCCCCAGCTCCAAAACCCTGTGAGCAGAAGTGATTGCCACCAGGAACACCACCTTAATGGTAAGCATATATAGGGAGACATGCCGAAGTGGCTCAAAGGGAGCTCTACTCAGGGCGTCCAGTACTAAGCTAAGGCTCCATGACAGGCACCTGTGGGCGACTGGAGGGGAGATATTACGAGAGGGTCTAAGAAATTGACTAATGTGTCTGAGGAAAAACTCTTCTGCGGGAGATGGATTGAAGAACCGACGAAATGGCTGCTGCTTGGCGAGCCAGGGTGTTTGGTCTTAGTCCCTTGTCTAAGCCGTCTTGTAAGAACTGCAAGATAGTTTGCACTCCCGCTTGTGCAGGATCCAATCCTTTTCTGTCTGCCCATCCTGCAAAGGTCTTCCATGTAGAGGCATAAGCCTTTCTGGTTGCTGGCCTTCTGGTCTGCTGTAGGGTCGTCAGAACTGCCTCGGAGTAACCCTGAGCTCTTAACACTGCCCGTTCAAGAGCCATGATGTCAGTTTTAATGTTGCAATGTCGCTGCAACATAGAGGCCCCTGAATCAGTAAGTCCGGCCTCAATGGAAGCTGTGTTGGTTGACCCGTGCTCAGCTCCACCAGGTCGGAGAACCATGGTCTCCTTGGCCACCACGGTAGTACCAATATCACCAGAGCCCGTTCCCTGATGATCTTGGCTATCGTTCTGGTTATCAATGGGAACGGCGGAAAGGCATACAACAGACCCGCTGGCCAATCATGGTTGAGCGCGTCTCCGGCTTCTGCTGTTTCATCTGTCCCCCTCGTCATGTATCTCAGTACCTGTCTGTTGGCTCTATTTGCGAAGAGGTCCATCACCGGATGACCAAAATGCTTCACCAGAGTCTGGAACACCTCCGGGTGCAACTGCCATTCGTGGGGGGTTGAGTGACTGTCGACTCAACCAGTCAGCTTGTACAGGGGCAGATTGGGAAATCAAAGTGGCCCGGGAAAATATAGTGTTAGTGGCCCTGTGCCGGCGGCAAAGCCGCCGGCATGCCGGAAACAGGCCAACGGGGCGTGGCTTGGGGACGGGCAGAGTGTACCAGATTTGGGGCCTATCAGAGCTGAGTCACCAGACTCAGATCCTCAGCAGCCTGGCAGGGGTGAGTGGGAGGTTATGGGGGGATGGCAGGGGGGAGACTGCCACTGGGTGGGTACTGGCCCTCATTTCAGTGCTCTGGCTCCCCGAATCACTCCATTTCAGTGCTCAGTGGCCCCCAACCAAAAAAATCACT
>QEPC01012414.1:173114-201561 GCA_003113815.1 Sphenodon punctatus
GGGCATCCATAGCCCCAAGATGATCCTCTGCAATAACTGTGGTACCGAAATCATGGCAGATGCGAGCGATCTTATCTACAAAGTACTCGATAAACCGGTCACAGCAGTCACTGGATTGCTCCAGGTCCAGGTGAAGGCAGGCAGGACTGACCAAGCCTTTCACCACCCGGAAAAGCTCCGCTGGACGTGACTTTGCAGATGCAATCAAGGCAGCAAAGAACTGCCTCTTTGCTGCCTGCATCGCCACAGCATAGGCCTTTTAAACTGCTCTTATGCTGCGATCGATCATACTCATCGCGAGTCTGGCGCCACCATCGCTCTAATCGCCTGCTCTCCCGCTTCAAACACCGCAGGCCCTCAGTAAATCAAGGAGACCTGCGGGAGACTTGGGAGGGCAGTGGATGCCTGGGAGCCACTCTATCAATGGTCTCGGCCAACAAGGTGTTCCAGAAGGCTACGAGATCATCAACAGAGCGGGTGTCAAGGTTCAGGGGAAACTCCCCTAGAGCATTCCAGAACCGATCCGGGTCCATAACTCTCCGGGGGCGGACCAATCGAATAGGTCCTGCATCCCGTTGGGAGCTGACATGTGCCAGGATGTATGCCTTAAGAAGGTAATGGTCAGACCATGATAGGGTTCCACCCCCCTAACTTCTACGACCGGTGCAGAAAACCAAATCCAGTGTATGTCCCTCCTCATGCGTGGGGCCACAGATGATTTGGGACAGGCCCATCATTGTCATGGAGGCCATGAACTCATGCCTAGCTCCTCCAAGATCGGTGTCAGCGTGGATGTTAAAATCCCCCAGGACCACGAATCTTGGGGTCCGGAGGATCACATCTGACACCAGATCAGCAAGAGCATGTAGGGATGCCACCGGGCAACTGGGTGCACGGTACACCAGCAGCACCCCTAATCTGTCCCCGGCCAAAGCCAACACAAGATGGAGACACTCAACACCTGGTGGAGCCTGCACCGGATACCTCCTAAAAGACAATGGCTACACCGCCCCACCCCCCGTCCCTCTGATGCTGCACAGAGAACCCAGTCGGGACAAGATCGGCCAGAATAGGGCCCGACTCATTGTCCAGCCAGGTCTCTGTAATACATGAGGTCGGCGTCCCACTCCGGGATTGACTCTTGGATAGTAGAGGACTTATTGAGAACGGACCTCGCGTTCAGCCGCACCAAACCAAGGCCTGGGGTCTCCTGGGCCTGGACCCACAACCTACCCACGTGGGGGGGTTGAGAGGGGAATGGGCACAAGGCAGCACTCCCTCCTCACTGATGGAACACACCTCCCCTTTGGACCATATCTCCCTCAACCCGTAACAACCCCAATAGCTGTGGAAGCTCTCCCCTCCTCAGAGAACCCTCCATAGGCTGCCCTGACAGGCCGGAGAGAGGAACCCCCCCAACCTCCCTGCTCGCCTCTGCCACCGACGGTCAACACCCCCACCCAACAGAGTGGAGGGAATCACTACTTCCAGACTGACCACATCTCTATAGTCACATGGAGGTAGGAAGTGACAATCAGGAAGTGATTTAGAAGAGACTGAAGCTTGTGCTGGGAAATCATCACTGCTACTAAACAGAGGCAGACCCTTGCAAGCAAACCCTTTCAGGGCGGCAGAAATCAAAGAGCACAGAAGGTGCAAAGATTTCACACAACACCCAGAATGTGGGTTTATGCCAGTACCCACTCTGACTGTTGTGTGAATGAGTTCGTGGAATGGTGCTGTGCATACGACCTTGCAAGACTATGTCCATAGCTAGCCAGAACCCTTAAGATGATGGGAGACATTCAAGCGCAAATATCAGAGACAGTACTGGAGAAGGAAAGGGTGGGGGTAGAGAGATGGAGTTGAGTGTCATCAGCCTACAGAAAATAGTGAGAGCAGGGAGATTCAATTAGTTTGCTAGGGATAGAGTATAAAGCAAGAAGAGAAAAGGCCAAGGACAGAACCTGGGAAACTCTGACTGAGAAAGGGAGGAGGAACCACCAGCAAGAGAAACGTTGAAGGAGTGGGTAGAGGGACTGGAGGAGAATCAGCTGAGAACAGAGCCTCAGAAAGGGAGGAAGTGAAGAGAACCAAGAAGACGGTGGTCAACAACAAAGGCAGCAGACAAGTCAAGCAGGTCAAGGACTGAATAGAGGCTGAGGAGATTGTTCATGATTTCATCGAGAGAGGGCAGAAGCCAGACTGACAGACACTGAGGGAGGAATTGGTGAAGACAGCAGATATAGGCAGTTTATTCAAGGAAGTTGGATGTGAAGGGGAGAAGTAAAATTGGGGGATAGTTAAAGGGGGTGGAAAGGTCAGAAGTAGATTCTGTAATGATAGGGGAGACAACTACATGCTTGAAAGCAGAGGGAGAGGTAAAGGAGCCAGTGGAGAGGGAGTGGTTGATTATGCCCAGGAGAGGGTGCAATGATGGGGAAGACAGAAGTTAAGAGATATGGGGAGATGAGAGGGGGATACAATCAAGGGGGCAAGTAGAGAGGTTGGACAAGGAGAGGAAAGAGGTGATTTCATCAAAAAAGTCAAGACAGATGTAGTCAATCTTGTCCTTGAAAAAGAAGGGAAGATCCGCCTGTGCAGCAAAGGTAGGATGAGAAGATGGAAGTTTGAAAAGAGACAGCAAGTATTGAGAAAGTGGGACTGTTTTGGGGTGGAAAGTGCTGTCATTTAGCAAAGGAGATGACAGAGTCAATGGAGGAATCATTATTTATATGGTGTCAGCAATGTGACTGGTGCTGGGCAGTCATGATTACACGTCTCTGTCTTGAGGGGCTTACAATCTAGATGACAAGGGAGGGAAGACAAGAGAGAGGGTAATTAATATAGGGAGAGACAAGGATACATTCAAAAAGTGGAAGTTACACATGCCTTGTAACAAGTGTCACATACAAGGGTCAATTACAAGGGCCAAAGTAGTAGGTTTTTATGAAGGACTGAAATGTTGAGAGGGAGGGTGCAGAAAATGTGTGCTCAAGGAAATCCAGGCAAAGAGCATGGCACAGGAGAAGGGGCAAAAATGGTTTAGGAAGCGGGAGACTGGGAAAGGTGTGGGTGATGGCAGAGGAGAAGCGAAGCTCATAGGTGGGGACATAGAGAGAAATGAGGGCAGAAAGATGAGGAGAAAGACCATGAAGAGTCTTGAAGGTAAGGACAACACATTTGTGCTGGATGCAAAGAATGAACTTGTGGTAGCAGCAGTCATCAAGTTCCTAGGATTTTTTTCCAGAGGCAGCATGAGAGCAGGCGTGAAGGTAGCAGACTGGAGAAGGGGGTACCCAGGGATAGAGGAATGGATTGAAGACAGAACTGAAAGAAGGGTAGAGAAAGGGGAAGCAAAGTCCTAAGGGTTGACAAACTGAAGGTCACAGGACTGACAGATTGGGAGTGAAAGATGTGGAATGTGGCAAAGTGATGGGAGGGGAGGGGAGGTCAGAAATGGAGCAGTCTGAGGAAAAGATGAGATCAAGGAACTAATCTTCACGATAGATAGATCAGTCTAGAAGTGGAGATTGAAAGGAGAGGGTAGAGGGAGGAAGTGGGAAGTAGAGGAGACATCACATGGATGTTCAAGTCCCCAAGGTCAAGGGGAGGGACTGCTATCAGAGAGGAATAAAGTAAGCTAGTTAAAGTCAATGAGGAAGAAAGAAGATCCAAGGGGCATCCCCTGGACAGCTACAAAGAGGTGGAGAGGGCCTCAAAAAGGAGCGAGAGGGAGGAAAGGTAAGAATTGACAGGATTTAGCAAGGAACAAACCACTAACACAGCAGGGTGAGTGGTGAAGGCAAGACTCCAAAGGAGACAGAGGTGGGGGGTGCATGACAGTGTCACAGGGGATCCGGGTTTCAGTGAGAGCCATGAGTCACCATTATGGAGAGGGAGGCAATAGCAGGGTAACACCTAGAGTAGGCCTAGGTGCCTCAGAGATGGGAGGTGCCCAGAAAGCCAAAGACCTGGAACACCAAGGCATGAAAAGGGAGGAGCCAGAACACAAAGATGTCTAGGGGCAGACCAAAGACACCAACACTCTGGAAGGTGAGTCAGACTAGCCTCTCAGGTGAGGCCCCCCGTGGAAACATTTAGGAACAAAGCTAGCCCCAGAAAGTAATATATGGCAGAGAAATTACCCTCCCAGATCATTAGATAACAGAAGGACACTAACAAATAGCTAGAAACAGCTGGAGAAGACCGAGGCAGTGGAACTGCAAATCTGAGGTCTCAGTCCTACAAAAACTCATTACACCTCCTATGGCTCCACCCTTTCCAATTTAAAGCCTACAAACTCCTGCCTTTCCTTTAGGCAAGTGATAAAACTAGGAGACTGTCTTCTCCCCAACTCCCAAAGTACTAATACATCTTTCAATTTAGCAAGTACCTGCTGCATCTCAGTTCCTTTCCCTAATGTCTCTGCTGTCCCTTGGGGGTAGGGACCTGTCTGTAACTACTGGTTGTACAGCACTAGGTACATTATTGGTACTATATATATAAATAGATCATTCCATCAGTGCAGGAGCTTTCTTTTCACACCAGTCTGTTAAATGCCTAAATACTGACATTTCTGCTAGCAGTAAACATGAATTTCCGGTAATTATTCTGTTCGTAAATACGGATATCTCATACCTCTAGAATTTTGTGGGAAGTATCATTCCTTTCGGTGCTGTCAGTCTCACCGTTGTATCTGCTGGTGCTATTCTCATTTAGTTTCTAGTTTAGAAACAAATGGATTTTTAAAAATGTTACTACTGCAATAAGTATTGGTACATAGTATCTTGCTCACTTAACTTACTATACAGAAGGGGCAGGACTCTTGGATACCTGTCCACTTCCAAGTCATATTCCATTCACTCACATGCATTCAAAATAAAATTCCATTCAAATTTTGTAATTATGAGCATCTATTTGACTAAACGTTTTTACACAAGTTTATTAATTATTATTATTATTATTAGCAACAAACATTTATATAGCGCCAGCAGTGTACCTGGCACTTTTTTTTAAACCCAGTTAAGCTGCTGGCTTTTCCAAGATGTTCTACAAGTTAATTATATGTTGAGTAAAAAAATATTTCCTGTATTTGTTTTAAACCTGCTGCCAGTTAGTTTCTTAAGAGTATCCTAGAATATCCTTTTAGTTCTAGTATTATTAATGAGGGTAAAGAACAGCTCTCTATTTACTTGTTCCACATCACTCATGATTTTGTAAACTATGATCTCCCTCTCAGTGGTCTCATTTTGGGCCTATTGCCATATATAAACTATACTATACAGTGGTCTCTTCTCCAAGCGGAAGAGCCACTAACCTATCAAGTCTCTCCTTGTATGGAGAAGAGAGGACTGATGCAAAGAATTAATTTAGCTTTTCTTAAAGGGTCTGGTTTTCCTCCTTGATGGGAATTCCTCTTGTTTGCTAAAGACATATATATTTCATTGCTTAACAAGATTTCCAGATTCAGCAGCTTAATTTCTGTTTAAGGTAGCCAAAACAACAACAAAATGAAGCTTGAGATTGAGATTGAGGTTCTTTTTTTTTGCTTATTTTCCTTTCACTAAAGGGAAACAGACCATATTACTGAAGAACTATTATCAAACTGCTAAACATTTTCCAATAATTTTCACAAGTTTGTTTTTATTTTCCCAGAGAAAACAGTATTTAGCAGTGCCTCATCCAAAATTAGTTTCTCCCAGTAAATTACCAGCTCTGAGTACATAGTTCAGTCACACTGTCCAGGTTTTCTTCACAATCATGACTACTAGGAATAATTTTTTGTTAATGAGTGGAGAGTCTAGACCACAATTCTGCTGCAAATTTCTCTGCTAGAGTCAGTTCCCAACAACATAACCAGCAGCAATATTTGCATAACAGCATTGGAAAATAACTTCTTTTTTTTAAATGTGGAATTATATCATTACAATTAAAAGATTCAAAAAAGTTTTACTACACTAAGAATGTTCCCCTGTTGTAGACAAATGTTTTTTTTAAAAAAATACAGTACACGATCAATATTAGAAAAACAACTTGAATAATCTCAATAGTAAATAAATCCAATACCAAAGGAGTTAAGTTGGCTTCCAGATTCACTTTCTTTTTATAGTTTTTAAATTCTCGGCTTTGAGAAGAAGAACGACGCTTGTTTTTTGATGGTCGGCCAGGGGAACGGGATCTGCTACCACTGCGTCTGGAAGGAGAACTTGAGGAAGAATTGCTTTTTCTGTGACTAAAAGAGGATACAGACTGAAAACAAGAATTTTTTATTTAACAAAATGCAGACAGAGTACTTAAGATCTATATAATAAGTACAGCTTTAGGATCACACTTTTATAATAAACTTGAGGGGTTACTTCTGTAAAATTAAATTTCAATGATACAAACACATGAAATAAAAAATGGGAGGTACTTTTATCTTCTATTCCTTCCTGCCAGGAAGTCTCAGTAGGTGGCGATCGGCAATTGCTTCCTCTGCAGGGTTCCACAGGGTTCTATTCTGTGGACAAGAATGGTTCTTGGCTGCTTAACAAGGTCATTTTGAAGTATGGGGTGAAGTATCATCAATATGCTGATGACCCCAGCTCTACCTCTCCTTTTCATCTGACCTAGGTCTTGCAGTCTCTGTGCTTACCCAATGCCTGGCTGTGATTGGGGACAGGATGAGGGTGAGACAATGGAAGCTGAATCCTGTGATGATGGTTGGCCGGTCATGTGTCTTGGAGGGGACTGGGACTCCTGTTGTTGATGGAATCCAGCCCCCTCTAATCAACCAGGTTCTCAGCCTTGGAATGCTTCTGCATCCTTTGCTGCACCTGGATCTTCAGGTTGCAGCAGGGGCCAGGAGCTCTTTTCACGAACCCCCTCTAATGAGGAGGCTGCGGTCTTTTGTTTCTAACTCGGGTCTGGCCACTGTCATCCCATGCTTTCATCACCTCAAGGTTAGACAACTGTAATGTGCTCTACATTAGGCTGTCCTTTATGACTATTCAGAAGCTGCAGCTGGTGCAGAAAGCAGCAGCTCAGATCCTTTCAGGGACAAGTTACAGGGAACACATTACACCAGTGCTCCAAAGTCTGTACTGGCTGCCTATTGTCTTCTGGGCACAATTCAAGGTGCTGGTGTTGACCTTTAAAGCCCTAAACCATCTGGTCCCCACATATCTGAAGGACCATCTGTCCTACCATGTTCCATTGCAACCCCTACAGTCAGCTGGGAGTGGCATCTTGCAAGTTCATAAGAATATAAGTAGTACCATACTGGGTCAGACCACTGGTCCATCAAGCCCAGCATCCTGTCTCTGACAGTGGCCAATCTCTTTCTCTTGGGAAAGTAACCAACAGGTCACAATGGGCAATCCATTACCTGTAGTTCCAGTCCCCAACAGTAAGAGGTTACTTTCCCAAAACCTATTTGGCTAATAGCCATTAATGGACCTATCCTCCAAGAACTTAGCCAATCCCTTTTTAAAACTAGTTGCACTATCGGCCATGACCACTTTCTCTGGCAGTAAGTTCCACAGTAAGTTCCACCTGCTACTCTTCTCTGTACGATGGGAGCGCACAGGAGGGCATTCTCGGTTACTGTCCCAGTTTTGTAGAACTCCCCTCCCCCAGAAGTTCATTTGAGCTTGGACCTTAGCATCTTCCAGAGGTGGTACAAAGCTTGTTTTTGTTTAAAAGGCATTTGATGAGGGGGAATAGGGGTTGGTTGGGAGGCAAGGAGTCTCTAATTAAGAAAAGAAAGTAGATGCGACTACTGTGGCCCTTAATGGATCTAATGCATGTTGCTTAAATCACTTGATTGTCATGGCTAGTTTGGAGAATATTGGATGAAAAAGAGGAATTGGGTCCCTTACCTTGAGAATTCCTTTTCTATGTCCCTCGAGGGAGGTCATTCGGACTTAGGGAGCGATCTCCTGGACAACCACTAGGAGGCAGCACAACTTTTGCTGGGAGTACGTAGGGAGGATGCTCCCCCGCCTTCCCAGGAGTGATAAGCCGAGGACCAACTGCTCAGCTGAAAAAAACTTAACAGATATTAGAAAACAGTCCCCCGAGGGAGCAACAGCAAACTTGATTAACAAACAGTAAACTTATCTCAGCGCCCAGGTAGTACCCGGGTGGGCCGAATGAGCTCCCTCGAAGGACATAGAAAAGGAATTCCCAAGGTAAGGGACCCAATTCCTCTTTCTATGCCCTCTCATCCGGTAATTCGGACTTAGGGAGGTACCAAAGCAGTACGGAAGAAAATGGGGGGGACTGGGCGCTTATTGAGGATCTAGAACCCCCTGAAGCACCCGTCTCCCAAAGGCGGCCTCTGCAGATTCGAAGCGATCAATTTTATAATGCTTCGTGAAGGTGTGGAGGCTCCTCCACGTTGCCGCTCTGCAAATTTCTAAGGTGGGAGCCCTAGCACGGAAAGCTCAGTTAGTAGAAGCTGAACGGGTAGAGTGGGCTAGGATTCTGGCTGGTGGCACTAAGTCTAAGGCTCTAAAAGCGTCCGCTACGCATGCAGAAATCCACTTAGAGATACCTGCTTTAGAGACTTNACTGGAGGTAAGCGTCTTGCAGGTCCAGGGATGCCATCCAGTCACCCTTGGAAAGGGCTAGGGATATGGAATGGAGGGTTTCCATCCTGAAGCGTTGCCTGTGTAGTGCTCTGTTGAGACGCTTGAGATCGAGCACCCCCCTCCAGGAACCGGATTTCTTTTGCATCAGAAAGAAAATGGAATAGACCCCTAGTTCGCGCTCGTGCCACGACACTCTCTCTATTGCCCCCAGTTGTTGGAGCCTGGTGATTTCTGCTAGCATATATTTGTGCTTGAGTGGATTGTGAGAGCGGGGGGACAGTCTGAAGACGTCTCGGGGGTAGTATCTGGTCTCAATTTGAGTACTCTCTTGAGACTGTCTGAATGACCCATGCGTCCGTCGTGGCCTGGACCCACCTTGGCGCAAAATCCAGTAGATGAGCGCCGATCTTTTGAGAGGCGGGGCAAGAAGATGTGGTATAGTCAGGATTCTTGCCGGCGTGGCGGTGATCCTGAGCGGCGGTTCTGTTGGTGCTGAGCCGATGGTCTGTTGAACTTGACTCCTCTGCCTCTCTGGTATCGATTGCAGTTGGCAGCGTTCCAGGAGGGTTGCGTGGAATATTGATAGTGCTTTTGGCCCTGTTGGAAACGAAAAAAAGGGGCGAAAGGGATTCCTGGTGGATTGGACCTGGTTTAGTGTGTGTTGCTTATCATTGTTTGAAGCATCGTTTAGTGCCTTGTCTAGTGCCGTGCCAAACAGCTTGCCGCCTTTGAAGGTGCTGTTCACTAGCAAGTTCTTAGCGTGGGCGTCGGCTCGCCAGGAGCAGAGCCATAGCCTACGCCTGGCTGCCACATTGGCTGCCATCCCCTTAGCTACCCATGTTAGCATGTCCATGGATGAATCCATAAGGAAAGCCTGGGCTAGAGTAACGTTAGTGGCTACTTTTCTGGACTGCGCTTTAGAAAGGTTGGGGTCCTTCCCCATTTTGAACCACTTTATCACTGCCCTAGAAACATAGGAAGAGGCGGTGGCCATACGTAGTACGTTGGCCATGGCTTCGTAACTCTTTTTAAGGTCAATCTCGAGACCTTTGTCTGTCAGGTCCTTCGGTAAGAAATCGCCCTCAGCGGGGAAGACAGATTGGCGGGCGAGGGCTGCCGCTGCGGCATCAACCTGGGGCAGGGCGAAAATGGGCTTACTCCATTTTGAAAAGGCGTAAAGGGTCTGCTGAGGTCTTGTTAATTTAAAAGACTTAGTCGGGTGCTTCCACTGTGCCCTGATAATTTTTTTGAAGGCCTTATCTAAGGAGGCACCTGTGGTGTCTTGATCCAATCTGGGAATATAATCCCTGTCTGATTCCTCCTCACAGTCTGAAGGAGTCTGATTCCCCCTTTTTTTGAGTTCTGGGGGTGACCCTTAATACCCTCTCTGCTCTTTTTATAAGCTTAGGGCCTTGGTCATGGGGAAGCTCCCTGCCCAGGTCTTTATGTCCCTTTGAGAGGATCTTTTCCCAGTCCTGAGATTTATCCTCTCAGATAGATTGGGAAGTAGTGGATGAGCCTGCCTCTGACTCCTCCTCTGAAGAGGGTAAGGGATGGCAGGGGGGTCTTTTATGAAGTGTATGTGGTCACTTGGCAGGGGGAAGGGTATCTGCGTCCGAAGAGTCCCCTGAGAACTCCCCCTCTTCGGGGGGGGGCAAACAGTGCTCCTCCTCCTCAGCCGAGGAGGAGCCGAGCAGTTCTGAAAGTGATGTCCGGGGTTTTGCGGGGCGCTTGCTTTTCCCTTTCCATGCTGACCAGGAGGATCCTTTAAAGGTTCCCTTAGGGGACTGTTTATGGGTAGCGGACCTCTTCCTGTGAGACCTCTGATTGCTCTCTATCCATGAGAGCCCCCCCATCATCGCCCTGAGGGCTTCCAGCTGGGCCTGCTGGAAGGCGTTGGGCTCGTTTAATCCCAGGTCCCCCCTTACTTGGGAGGAGGCAGCCGATGCTACCTCCCCATCCTTGTCCTTCATGAGGGATTCCTGAGGGCTGCGGGTGGCTTGGGGCTGCTGGGCGGGGAGGGAGGTCTCACTTTCGGTTTCCTTCACCTCCGCCGCCATTTCGGATCTCGCCCTGCTAGATGTTGGCGCCGCCGCAGCAGCGTTCTCCAGCCTGTGTCTGGTGGGCCTTGCGCTGCTTGGCCGCCGCCACTGAGGCGGTTTCGGCCCGTGGTTGGGGCGCCCGTCTGGCAGCCGCGCAGCGGGTTTTGGCGGTTTCCGCCATTGCGGCGGCGCTGAGGTGTCCGGGGGGGTATCTCCGCGGAGTCCCCTCTCTGACTAGCTCTGGCCTGAACCCGAGGGCCGGCCCCGAGAAAAAAAGCCTCCTTCTGAGGCCAGGGGAGGTTGCGCCCGATATTGGGTGCGGATGCACCTCCAAAGTTTAAGATTTTAGTGATGTGGGTGCGAAGCACCCGGCTGCACGTCCTATTAGGTCTGAGGCAGACTTCAAACTGGGAAGGCAGGGGAGCGTCCTCCCTACGTACTCCCAGCAAAAGTCGTGCTGCCTCCTAGTGGTCGTCCAGGAGATCGCTCCCTAAATCCGAATTACCGGACGAGAGGGCATAGAACAGACATGCACCTTAACTCTGCTTTAACACTGATCTAACACTTCTTATGCATGTTGCAGCGCTGCATAGGGCACCAATACAGCTCTGCAACATGCAAAAGAAATATTAAAGCAGAGTTACATACATGTTTGTTTGATATGTTTTTGTATGCTGTTTTATGTTTGTAAGCTGCCCAGAGCCATTTGGAAAGGGCAGGGTTAAATCTGGAAAAATTAAATAAATAGTAAGACCCCAACATTCAAAGCATAGTTCCAGCACAAAATTCTGAGAATCAAAGCTTTAAGATGTATCCCTGCAATCAGACAGCATTAATGCTACCACTGAAGTGAATGGGACTCAGAAACATGCTGTCTGCTAATACAGGCACTATCCTGCTACAGGACTGTGCTGTTCTTGTAAAAGGGCTCAAATGTAATCCTCATCAGCTGAACAGACAATGGAAATACATCCTCCCCTATTTAACATTCTTTAAGACAGACACGGAGGTACACCTTAATAATTAGTATTAAGCTGTATTGGTGCCCTATGAAGCGCTGCAACATGCATAAGTAGTGTTAAATCAGTGTTAAAGCAGAGTTAAGGTGCATGTCTGTTTTCATCCGATATTCTCCAAACTAGCCATGACAATCAAGTGATTTAAGCAACGTGCATTAGATCCATTAAGGGCCACAGTAGTCACACCTACTTTCTTTTCTTAATTAGAGACCCCTTGCAAGCAGGAAAGGGCCTTCTGGAAAAAAGCAATTTGATCCAGTACACTGGTTTTCAAACTTTTTAAAAAACACACCACCTACTCTTGTCCATGGTAGCTCATCTTGTTTCCTCTTTTTCCCTTCCCATCTCATTGCCTCCTCTATCATCCCCACCCCTGACACCCTATCATTTTGAAAATTCTCCCTAACTCAGAGAGCAGCTAGATGTTTGCCAGCTGTGCTCCTTTTCATTTCCCTCCCCCTCCCCAAACTCTGAGAACCATTAGCCTAGTGCAACTGGAAGCTGAGGCTTGGATGTCACCCTTCAGGTTGGGGAAGAGAGGGAGGGGTTGACCTAGAAAGGCTGACTATTTATACAAAAATCATTAGCAGGACATTAAAATTATAGAAGGATGTTCTATATTTCCATATGGTTTCAATAATTTTCTCCTCAAAAAGAGACTTATTTTATAAACAAAATGCCCCCTTCCAACAGACCACACTTCAAACAGAAATGCAAACAATTTCCTTGTTTTTATTCTAAAGAGAGGGTGGTTGCTGTTTTGGTCCCAAGCATAAGTGATGGAGACTATGCAGTTCAGGGGATATCTTTTATTGGACCAATTGTAGTTGGCATAATCTCACCAAGTGCAGCAGGTCCAGTAAAAGATATCATCTGAACTTCGTCACCATTTCTTGTTTTAATTAGCATTATGTTGCACATCACTGGAAGACAGTGATCCTGCCCTCTATAGAATTTTCGTATAGTAAGGTATGGTCTATAGTGGTCATTCACACCAAATATTTACACAAGAGATGTAGCAAATCGAGATTTATAAATACGTTTGCTCTTTCTTCTAACACTTAAAGAATGGTTTCCTAGCAAGCAAGCCAGATTAGAGACACATACCAAAAAGAACAAAACCAAACTGTAACAGTATTATAGTGATTTGCAAGGAAAGTACACTCTGAAAATGGGCTAGTGGAACTGAGTGTTGCCCCTTTAAGAGCCTGATGCAGTGGAGCTAATGATGCACCTGATGTGCACCTGGGCTCAGTGAAAAGGCCAGAACCCAGGAGGGGAAAAGTAAGCGGAGCTAGCATTGTGGGTCGTACACTGCTGTGCTATCAAAGGAGAGCTCTATACACCCTGGAGTGAGGGCAACGGGGGAGAACCAGGAGTGTGGAGCAGCTGTTCCCAGCAAACCCAATCGGGAGACAGAGCCAGTACTACAAGGTGTGATCTATCTGGGTTACAGGGGGTGGGAGTGGCTTGGATGGGCTCGAGGTGTTTGGGGAGGAAACCCCTGGAGACCAACCTGTTTGTGGGAGATACCCCTAACCTGAGAGGACTGGAACTGACTGTGAGGGGTGAAGGGAGGCCAGCATACAAAGAGCTAACCTGCCCTAGCCAAACAGGGTTAAGACCCAAACTTTGAGTGGCAGTGGGCCAGCTAATTCCCCATACAAGTGTGCAGAGAGGGGATTGCACCCAAAGCCCTGTCACACAAACATTCCCTTGCAACTAGAGATTCTTTTTTTATTTAATTACAAAGCAGGAAAAATACATTGATGCCTCCTGTTTTGTAACGGGGGTATGAATCAACAAAAATGTTCAACCAACATTAGTCTGTGGGTTCCTGATCATAAACAGGTAGAGTATGATATACTAGGTTAGTGTTTTGTTGTAACTTTGCTGTAGGTTTTTTTGTTGTTTTTTTTAAGGAGGACAGTACTATGGAAAGAATTTTCTCCTCATTCTTTGTTAATTCAGTTGTATGTTCTACTGATACCAGATGAATTTCTTATCTTGGACACCAGTACTACGTATTTTCTACGCCCTTCAAATAAAAAACATTCAAATCTCTTTCTGGTAACAGCAGCTGAAACCAATTTAAGAGGCAGCAAAGCAGGCATGTGCTAGGAATAAATGGGAAGAGGCTTCTTGATCCTGGGAAGGGCTTCTGGCCAGAATATTCTTATCAAATGAGAAAAAATAAACATTTTATACATGATATTAAGAGGGTGTTTTCCCTATAAACTTGTAATTTTTAAGGATGATATTTTAAGAGTTGGCAGTATTCTTTTGGTTACCAGCTTTATAAGCAATCCTGAAACATTTGGGTGCAGTCCTGCAAAGGAATTCTAGATGCAGAATACTTGCAAAATTCAGCCACTACTTTCCAGATACACCAGTTATCTAGACAGAGAACAGGATTAATGTTCTTAATTTTGACTCAGTCGACTTTTTGTCCTTAGTGAAGATTTCTCAAATGCTGACATTACCTTACTATTTCAGATAAAACAATTCTGAAAAAGCCTCTAGCGTGCAAGTTAGGTTCCCATTAAAATGTTCACACAACTAGTTTAAGAAGCATTTTCTTGAGGTTTTAAATATAGGTTTCTGTTCTAAACACTGCTATCAAGAGGAGAACTTACCCTCATATCACTTTCTTTCAACTCAAGCTCTGTTCCATCTTTGTACTTAACAGTATAAAGGTGAGTGAGGTCATCATAGCTAGTTACTTGTACTTCGTAATAAAGGACACTTCCTGGCCACCGACCCATCACGACCTCATTATCAGCAAACTTCCTGCTCGGCATTTTCCAAACGGAATCTTTAAAAATAAGGGGGAAAAGTTAAGTTTGTCATAATTTTAAAGTTGGGTGTTAACCAACAAGAGCATAGCCTGCTGGAGTTGTTCCGTGCAGGCTCCACCCACATTAAGCATGTGGAGCCTGATGAACAGGCAGCCCCTTGTGCGTATTCCATGCGCATTCATGCAGCCTGCACTCGCAGGTCTAATGAGACCATCCTAATATATGGGCAAGCGTTCCCTGCCCACTCCACCCACCCAGCCTTCTCAGTATCTCACCCCATCATGACTCTAAGCTGCAGTGAACCATGTGAAGAAGCTGCCCCAACTGTTTCTTTCTTCCAGACTATGACAACTCCAGGAGGGGTTCCAGCGCCTGCTATCCCCACCCACCCCCACCAGTTCATATCTGGGTTTGTACCTGTCAGCACTTGGCAACTGTAATTAAGTGGTTGCTAGGCCCATAACACTGAGTTTAAGTAGCAAATTGCTTACTTTATTGAGCACTTATAGTTAAAAACATGAAAACAAAAGTAAAAATTGAAATCGGAAGTCAGTCTTTCAATGATGTCATTTGGTTTCTCGCATCCACAGTGATGCACTGGCAGGAAGCAGTACAGTCTTATCAGGATCTCGCACTCTGTGGTGTTGGAAATCCCTCTTGATTTGCATAAAACGCCCAGTCAAACATGTGGCTTTTATACCCCCTCTCTAACATCTTCTGCATCACCATACAGTGCAGGAGGAAAATATCCCCACTTGTGAGGGCTTTCTATACTACTTCAAGTGTTCAAACCTCATGTAAGGCAACAAGCTCCCCTATAGTCACCTCACATTCCTGGCACCCCAAAGGCACTAGTTTCCCCAAAGATATTTGTTCTTTCGACCCAATCGAGGCACTCCCGGTGCCCCATCAGGTATCCTCTAATCACAGCAGTGATGAGAAACAATGGCAAAGAAGGTCTAACTCCCATTACTAAAAGGGTGTGACTTTACAACACACACATTGGAAAGCCAGTGCACGTTGAATTCAGTGAAGTCATCATGGTTGTATAGCTGATTATATTGTTACTGCAGCTGAATGTTCAACCAGCTACCTGATATTCTCCTCCTACCAGCTATGTCTCCCCAAACCATCTACAGCAGAATGCTAGTTTAGCTGCTCACAAGTCATTTTTCCCTCTGCCTTCCCACAACAGTTTCCTTTCTCAGTCCCATAAAGTGTAATGCAAACAACTTTAGTCCACCCTCAGCCCTGTCTGTAATACCACCAAAGTGTTCATAAATGTTTAATTCTAATTTTATCTGGTAAATCTTTTCCTGCAAAAGACTCAAGGATGGGGGGGTGGGGGAGGAAGGTAGTGAATGTAATGCCAATTTTTAAAAAGGGCTCTAGAGGTGGCCTTGGAAATTTACACATCAGTGAGCCTGCCATTTGTATCAGGCAAATTGGTAGAGACCACTGGAAATAATAGAATTATCAGGCATACTGACAAACGTGGCACAATTGGAGAAGAACCAACATGATTTCTGCAAAGGAAACTCATGCCTCACCAATATATTGGAGGTTTTTGAGGTTTTCAACAAGCATGTGGATAAGGATGAGCCTGTCAAAAGAGTAAGTCTGGCTTTTCAGAAAGCATCTGACAAGGTCCCTCACCAGAACCTCTGGAGAAAACTAAGCTGTCATGGGATAAGAGTAGGGTTATACCTCCCCTTTAAAAGAGGACACATCAAAAATACATGTTGCAGGGCTGAACCAGAACTAATGCAACCCTGCACCATGCATTTTTCATAAGTGTCTTCTAAAGGGGAGGTATACTAACCCAAGATAAGAGGGGGAGCCCAGTCATAGATCAACAACTGATTAAATGGTAGGAAACAAAGAGTACAAATAAATGGTAAGTTTTCAGAACAGCAGAGTCTGTACTAAGGCTGGTGATATTTAACATACGCATTAGTAATACAGAAAAGGGGGTTTCAAGAGTGAAGTGGTCAAATTTTCAGATGACAAAGTTATTCAAGGTAGTTAAGACCAAGATGGAATGTAAAGAATTACAGGAGGTACTTGCAGTTCTGGCTAATAAAACATCAGATTAAATTCAATGTTGGTCAGTGCAAAGTGATGCACACATAAAAAGATAGTTATAATTATATATACACAGTGCTTAGTTCTAAATTAGATCCTATCACCCAGAAAAGGATCTTGGAGTCATTGGGTGCTTTTAAACAGAGATAGAAGCTCCAGTTCTACCCGTAGCAGCTGCTCTGGCTGGTCCATTTAGAAGCATCCACGCCAGATGAAAGCAGAGTGCAGCCCTGTCAGCAGCACACAGTAACAACCCAGAGCGCAGTCGGTGGAACGGACCAGTCAAAGCACTGGCCAAGAGTGTAGCTGTTGTCCATCCACTAGACAGACCCACGCTGCAGCTCCACTCCTAGCTGACTGTTGCCCCTGACAGCACCACAGAGTTATAGGCACCAGTCTAGCGCGTTGGGCAATCGCTCACAACTCTATGGTGCAGCTGGGGTGGGAGGGGGGGCTGCACAGACCGACCACCCATCTAGACCCAGGTGGGGCTGGAAGTGGGGGTGCACCCACAGGGGTGGGCAGCCTCCACATCCATCTGTTTACATCCGTTGTGGACAGTTAACAAAACATCCGGTCAATATTCAACCCAGCAGTCTTGACTAATAGCCATTTATGGAACTATCCCCCAAGAACTTAAACAGTCCCTGTTTAAACCAAACCATGCTGTTGGCCTGATCATCATCCTCTGGCAACAAAATCCACATCAAGTGAAAATAACTTTTTGTTTTAAATCTGCTACCAGTTTTAGATTCAGAGTCCCTAATTGTGGTATCGTTTGGGTAAATAACCACTCCATATTTACTTGTTCCATGCTGTAATAGGGCAGAGTACTACAGTGCTGCTAGCCCTTTAAGAGGGAACAGTGCCAGCAAAGGGACTGGGCTACCAGTGCTGCAGATGCTGCTGGAAGTAAAGAGCCTGAGAGGAAACACCTGTGGTTGAGGCATGGCTAGGCCAGCCCAGAGACAGATCAAGCTGAGCTAGAGCTCAATTGAGTGTGGGCTGCAGAGGCAGTAACAGCTCTGAGCGGAAGCTCCCGATTTGGAAAGCTTGAAGTGGCAAGAGTTCTGAAGAAACTGCTGAAAGGGTCAGAACTATGGGAAGCTGAGACTGTAAGATACAAACGCTTGCTGGGAGCAGAGGAAGTTACCTGATCCAGGACCCCAAGTATGAGCACCAGAGGGGGACTGAGTCTAGCTATCAAAAGGTATACTGAAAGACTGAGCACCAAGACAGTGTAAAACGGTGAAGATATTCAATCTATGGATTGAGATTGTTTAAGAGACTAAGACTGTGTCTGTAGAATAAAGGAAAATGAGCTAATTCCTACAAGGAAGTGACTGCAAAGCCAGTTCCCTAGAAAAGCAAGTACTTTAGGACCCTAATTTATTTATTTAGAAAATTTGTATCCCGCCCCTCCTGCCATAATCCTGACAACACTCAAGCAAAGCAGGACCTTACCCTCCTACACACACCACTCATGCTTTTGTAAACATCTATCCTATCTCCAAGCTAAAGAATGTTTCTCAAACTTTATCCGATGGCCAAGGACCCATGTTCATTGCATTTTCCCTATTGGTGGCAATGTGGAAAATACAGCAGATGTGAAGTGTGGCACCATAAACAGAGACTCAATACCAAAGCTATTGGCTCCACCACCACAGCCAATACCACACTTACACCTCCTGCTGAGAGGTTGTGTACTGGCTAATCCCAGCAAACACGGCAGCAGCAGGACTCAGGAGTTCCTTTGCTTCATCTAGTAGCAGCTACTAGTGCAGCAGGGGCTCTTCTAGGGGAGAGGGAAGGAGGAAAATGGAGAACAGAGCTGGGAGAAGGGAGTGCGCATGCACTGCTCTCTGGGCCCTGGCAGCGAGACAGCTGTATACGTACATTGGCCTGTTCTTTACCAATTCTGACTTCTACCCAAACTTGCGCTGCCCCTTGATCTAATCAGCACCTCCCAGTTTGGGAATCACCATCACCAGCTTATCAAGCCTGTCTTTGTATGGAAGCGGTTCCATACTTCTGATCATACTTTTGCTGTCTTTCTGTGCACTTTTGCCTGTTCCATAATATTTTTTTGAGATGGGGCAACCAGAACTGCACACACTACTTCAGATTTATAGTGGCATTATGATATTTTTGGTTTTATTCTCTATCCCTTTCTGAATAACTGTTTTCCTTTTTGACTGTTGCCGCATACTGAGCTAATGTTTTTAGTGAACTGTACATAGTGACTCCCAAGATCACTTCCTGAGCAGTAACACCTTTAGAACCCAGTAACATGTATGTATGGTTAGGATAACTTTTCCCTATGTGCAATCCCACTGCACTTCTCAACAATGAATTTAATCTGCCACTCAATTGCCATGCAAGGTTCTCCTGTAATTCCTCCAGTCCATTTCATTCTTCACTATCTTTAATAATATCGTGTCACCTACTAATTTAGTCACCTCACCCTTTTTGAGATCATTAATGAATATAGTAAACACCACTTGTTCCATACAGATTAATGAGGTACTTTGGCAGGAAGGGCAGGGTAATAAATCTGAATGTGCTATTTTCTTCTCTCCATCATAAAAGACCATTTAGACCTAACCTTTGTTTTCTATTCATGACGAAACACTTTCTCTTATCCCATGACCACTTCGTTTTCTTAACAGTCTCATGAGGCTTAACAGTCCTATGTTGAGGCTGTGAGGACAGCAAGGAAGGAGTTCCTTGCTGTTCTCCTAGCGTCTGCGAAGTCACGCCCAGCGGAGCTGTTTCAGGTGGTGCGGGGGCTGGTCAGTCTGGCCTCCCTCCGCCTGGACGGGGACTTGTCCCAGGCCTGCTATGAGGAGTTTGTCACCTTCTTCGCAGACAAGATTGCTCAGATTCAGAGCGACTTTGACGCTGGATTAGGGGCAGTAGGGGGAAAGCACGAGGTGATGGAGGCCCTGTCTGGTCCAGCTTTTGGGGGGGAGGGGGAGTTTCAGGAAGTGACGCCAGTCGATGCAGTGGATGTCTTGGGGTCTGTGAGGGCCACATGTTGCGAACATGATCCATGCCCGTCCTGGTTGGTGAAAGTCTCCAGGGAGACGTTGGGAACGGTGCTGGCGAGGGTGGCGAACGCCCTTGCAGCAGGGCAAGTTGTCGCCCAACCTCAAAGAGGCTGTGGTGCACCCCCAGCTGAAGAAACCATCTTTGGACGTGGACGCGCTCGCCAGTTACCGACCCGTCTCTAACCTCCCCTTTTTAGGGAATGTTATTGAGTGGGCGGTGGCGATCCAGCTCCTGGTGCATCTAGATAGCATCAGTTTCCTGGACCCTTTTCAAACTGGGTTCCACCCCGGCTATGGCACTGAGACGGCATTAGTGGCCTTGGTCTGCAGGGTTCCATTCTGTCTCCACTATTATTTAATGTATATATGCAACCCTTGGGGGAGGTCGTGAGAGGGTTCAGGGTGCGATGTCACCAATATGCTGACGATACTCAGCTGTGCCTCTCTTTTTCAACTGACCCAGACCCTGCCATCTCGTTGCTATCCCAGTGTTTGGAGGCCATGGCGGAATGGATGTAGCAGAGCAAACTGAAGCTCAACCCCGATAAGACGGAGGTGATGTTGGTGGGGAGAGCGAGGGATGTAGTGGCCCCCGATTGTGGGGGTTCGCCCTCCTATAGCTCAGCAGGTTCGGAGTCTGGGGGTGATATTGGATGGGGATCTCCGCCTAGAGCGGCAGGTGGAGGCAGTCGCTAAGGCTGCCTTCCGCCAGTTGCATCTGGAGCGGAGGCTGTGTCCGTATGTCTCCGGTCCAGACCTGGCCTCCCTCATCCATGCCTTCGTCACCTCGAGGCTGGACTACTGCAATGCGCTTTACGTGGGGCTGCCCTTGTTCCTGGTTCGGAGGCTGCAGCTAGTGCAGAATGCGGCGGTCCGGTTCCTTTCGGGGACGGGTCGTCAGGAGCACATAACACCTGTGCTCCGGACTCTGCGCTGGTTGCCAATAGCATGCCGAGCCAGGTTCAAGGTTTTGGTGTTGATCTAAGGCCCTTCACGTTCTGGGCCCCTCGTACCTCAGGGACCGCCTCACCCTCCATGCCCCAGAGCGGCTCCTTCAGTCTGCCGGGGATGCCTTCTTGGAGGTCCCCCGCGTTAAGCGGGGGTCCGCAATGGAGAGGGAATTCTCGGTGGCCGGACCATGCCTTTGGAACTCCCTCCCGGAGAAAGCTTGCCTGGCCTCAAGCCTTCTGACGTTCCGGCGAAGTTGTAAAACCTGGCTGTTTGCCCAGGCCTTTGGGGAATGGGGGGTTAGAGGGTTTTATCTCCCTTACCCTATTTATTATCTTATTGTGATTCCCAGCACTGTTTTAATACTTGAATATTTGTGTTTTGGAATGTTTTAACTGTTTTTAGATGTATTTTATATATGTGATTTTTTAATTGTAAGCCGCCCCAAGCTGTTTTAGGAGGGGCGGGGTAGAAATCTAATAAATAAATAAAATAAAATTAAAAAATGAGCGGTCATTGGTGGGGAGGGATTCTAGTAGGCGACTCCCAGTGTGGCTACCTCAGCAGCTGCTTCGTATTCCTCCTGCCACAGGCCATGGAAGAATGGGAAGCACACCAGGCTGGCCTTTGAAAAGGACGTGTCCTAGCCGTGAGCATTAGGGAACCAGGCTCCCCAGCACTCTGCCAGTTCCTGTGAGCAGAGGACCTAGCTGCTGGCATGGGTGCCCATCCCAGTTCATATGGGCAGGGGATGCGTGGGCATCAGTTGTCACACACTTCTTTTGCTTGCCCCACACGGTGCACTCCAAATTTCTCGGCAGTCCGCCATTACTGGGCTGAGTGGCTTATGGGAGCATGCACTTTTTTTTCTTGCCCCACACGGTACACTCCAAATTTCTCGGCAGTCCACCATTAGTGGGTGCTGAGTGGCTTATGAGAGCGTGCAGTCCCCTGTCCCTCTCGCTCCATCTTCAGAAGGGCAGTCAGATGAGTGGCTCCTGGGTGGTCATGCATGATAGCAGTTTGTTTAAAAACAACTTATGAAGTAACCCAAGGTGACCACTGTCAGAGACAGGATGGGGGGCTGGATAGACTGTTGGTCTAACCCAGTATGGCCCTTTTTAAGTTTGCACGCCAATGACAGCCTTCAGGCTCGGCTCACCTTGGTTAAAGCACTGATTAAATTATACAAGAGTAGAAGAGATAGCAGGCACTCTTACACACACAAAAAGCCTTCTCTTTTTTCCCTTAATTATTCATACTATGATATAACTAGGTGCTTATTCCTGTCTCCTGTGCTGAAATGATGGAGAATACATCTCATTGCACTCCAGGAATGCAGACATCAGTTCTCTGGCTCTCCTATTCTAGACAACATTCCAAGGCCAGAAACTATTTTGCCAAATTCCTAGATGTAGAGAGCAAAGTAGTCAGAGATCCTCTACTCCAGATGAGGAACGTGTTTGCATAATCAAGGCTGCTAGTATGCGTGTAGAGAAGGCTGCACTTCAGAAAAAAGTGCATGAAGCAGTAAAAAGATAACTGGCTATACTTGACAGAGAACAGAAAACGTATTGTGGCAACGTAGACATAGAAAAGCCATTCTACTACTAATAATAATAAGAATTTCTATAGTACTACCAGGCATACGCAGCGCTTTTACGGTCACAGATTTTTGCAGGCGCGCACACACACACACACACCAATGACCTGGGAAAAGGTCATTGGTGCAACCAGTGTTGCACACACCAATTTAAAGATGGGAAACTGAGGCTGAGAGGTTGTGAATGGCCCACAGCTCACACGTGGGTTCATGGCTAAATCAGAATTTGAACCCTGGCTTCTCAGGACTAGGTCCAGCACCTTATCCATTACACCATCACATTCTGCTACATCTTCAAGAAACAGAGCAATGTAGGCTGTGATAAAACAGAGTGAGGAAAATCAAACACCTTCTGAAGCAGTCAAAAGAAAAGTTTGGTATACAGGATGTTAACGCCACTCCCCTTAAAATTGCTAACTGGCGCCAAATATTATAACCCTGATGAATTTTCAGGTGCTGTCCTTCTCCTCCCTATCCTCATTCATTCAAATCCCTACTCCAATGTACTGCATGCTTTTCATGAGAACTCAGTACCCAGGTAGCCCAAAAGAATCAAGTCTAGGATGATTTCTAGCAGACAACTATAAAATTCCAGAACCAGGTGGAGGCAGAAACTTCTCCAGGACTAGCTAATACATTGTTACATGGTTGAGGATATTAAAAGAGAGGGAGAATGAAGGCCTCTGATCTTAATTTCTGGGTTCCGCTGCACCAATTGGTGCACTCCCCCCCCCCCCCCCCAAAAAAACTTCATGGAGTTTTGGGGAAGTTAACTCCTCTCCCACCTTTCCACAATACAGGCAGGAGACCAAATCAAATCTGAGTGCACTATTTTATGCATAGAGAAATGAGAGAAGGGTACTTCCATACTTTGAGGAAAAATTAGGAAATAAATGTCAAACAGAACAGGTGTCCATGAGGGAGAAGTTACTTTTGTTTTTTCACTCAGTGAAGATAAAATGATGTAGAATAACATTAAGACTTGGTGTGTGGCCATTTGTCTTGTGTAGACACTGTGCTATTCTATGCCACTGTGTTAGCCACACTAGGTGGAGTTGGAGTGGGGCCAGGAACTGGTCAGGCTACTAAACTAACATGACAGGGGCCTGGCCACAGAGGAGAGCAGAGAGCGCCCCACCCCCATGCTACGCCCAGCGGCCCACCCCCATCCCTGACGGGCGACCATGGCAACCAATGAGGGCTGCTATGGCACGCTACCCCTGGGAACTCCAGACCACTGTGAGTAAAGCTGGCTTTCAAGAGGTCTTCCCCAAGTCACAGCCCGTGCTAGCCGTCACAACGGCTGGGATCCAGCCCGTGTTAACATCTGGCGATCGCAAACTTACACAACAGTGACGTGTGGAGTAAAGCTTGCTAAAGTCCGACACCATCACATCTAAAGACAACCTATGATGTACAGACCCAATTAAGCAATAAGTCAAAGGGCGTTAGTGCAACTTGTACAATTTCATATTAAGTTTCTATTCTACAGGAGACTTAATATGTGCATGCACCTTTTCTCATTCGTCAAGAAAAGTCCCATGATTTTCATCACGGATGTCACGGTAGTGAAATCCTTCTCTGACAGTAACACTAGTTTTGTATCACATTAATGTGTGCATGTGAATTTAACATTAATTTAACTTATGCAAATATTAAGAGACTCACCTAGTAATGTGTGCATGGATCCATTTAATATAATTAACGGATCCCTTAAAGTCACGTGACATTGTACTGCCCCGCCCCACCAAAAAAGGAAGAAACGTAATGTGGACATGTGGCCCAGCAGGGATCTTCTGTGCTCCTTGCCCTTCTGTGAGATATTATCTCACATGAAAATCAGCCAAACTTTATATATAAATAAAAACAATAATGAACTGTCAGTCAATGGCTGTTTATTTACACTAGTGCTCCCATCACCCTTGCTAGCACCAGAATAGTACACCTGTACAAACAGTGAGCAATTTTTAGGAAGACTGTCTATAGCAACTCTACCCTAGGTCATAAATCATCCGAGGCACCATTCCAACCTAAATGCATACTCCGGTTGCTTTAAATCTTTTGCAGTTTAACTTTTAAAGCACACTCTTTGGGGCATAAGCCATGCCAGTATTTGGAAGCATTTAATAAGCCTTTTAGAAATAATTCTTCTGGCTATTAATAGAATATATTTTCCACATCTTCAGACAAGAATTTGATAGCCATTCTTATATCAAAATCAAGAAAACATGAACACGAGAAACAACAAACATGATCTCTGCATCAGTCTGGAATTCTCCCAATCATATTACAATTACAGTCCAGCATTATTCATGTAGTGCCAACTGTGTTTTGCACTTGAAACAGTATTGCCCAAATGCTAGTTTCAAAAAGCCAGTCTATACTTTAATGTATTTACAAAATATAGACAAAGCAATAATCATAATAAGATTTTAGATCTTGCTTTCCTATCATTTGTCAATATACAAACCAAATTAATCTATAAAATAATTGGGTATCAAATCAGAGAGCAGTAATAAATAAATATTTTGCAATCTATTGCTTATAAATTTAGATCCCAAACCACGTATTAACTAACACTTGAAAGAATTTAAGAAATCCAGGCAAGAAAGGAAATGCTTCCTCTTCTCCTCAATTTATTTGCACTGATAAACAACCGACCCGAAAAAAAATTAAATACAGAAGCGAGGGGAAAATTCGTTAACTTTTTGCTGAAGCAGATCGTGAAGATTAGACGGCGAGAGAAATAAAGTGCAATCTTCCCCTTTAAACTTTGAACCAGGAACATCCATAATGGAGGGAAAACGTCATAAATTTAAAAACTTCTCATTTAGTTAATGGAAATGCTGCAGAAACAAGCAAGCTGCAGCGCCATGGCACCTCACTTGGCGATACCAGGGAGCTATTATACTCCTAGACGGTACGTACCCGCTTCCTATCGGAAGAGAATATCGGATTTATTCATTCTAAATTGACAAAGGCACGGGATGCCCGTAAGCAGAACGATCGCGAAGAAACGTGTTTTGCTCCTCTCCCCCCGGGCGCCCAGGCACAACCAATGACAGCGGCATCCCAGGCGCTCCCATCGCAGGCAGGGTCGGACAATCACCAAGCTCCCAGACTATTAAAGCCGAACTGGACGCGCTAGGATTGGGGGGGTTATGTTTTCATCCCGCCGCCTTTACACGATGCGCCCCCGAAGCACAGAGTGATCGTGGAGATTCATTCGCTCCCTTCCCGTTTTGAGTAACCTAACCGCGCTTTGGGCGCTGCAGACCTGCCCGTGACGGGGATTGTGGGGCGCTCGCCGCCCTGAGAAGTAGTTCGGTGGCTTGGGAAATAAAGCCAAAAAAACACCCGCCCTACGACTGGGAGGAGAAAGAGAGCGGGAATGGTGGGGGAGGAACCCATTTAACTCTTCCGGGCAAGGGCAATCTCCACAAAGCGGCGGCCGAGTCGGGCCCAAGCGGAGAGTCCCGGAGCAACGACAACAATCGCCTTGAGCAACGGTTACAAGCAGGAGGGCGCGCGACGTATTAGGCCCCACCCTCAGCCAGAGAGGAGGTGCGAATGGCTAGGCGCCAGCCAACCCTATTGGTCGCGGCGCCGCTTTTGAATCGCTTTCGGTGCAAGGGGATTGGCTACGAGCTGGTGGCGCGTCCCACCCTCTGAAGGCCGAAGAGAGCGAGCGAGCGGCCGGTCGGGCGCCAGGGTAAGAGTTGTAGGTTCCCCGGTGTTTCTCGCGCTCTCTGCCAGGAGAAAAAACCCTGTGGCTAGAGCACTCTCCCAGTTCGCCCTCCCCTCCCCAACATTGCGAGCCAGACTCACCCACTCGAGATTCTGCTTAGTATAGGTTATACAAGCGTTAAAATAGAGACACCGTCCCCATAGGGATCTGCCGGGGTGTTTCGGGTTCGGACCTTGTGCGCTGAATTTGAGCACTCTCGCCTCCCTCCACTATTTTTCAGAGTAGCCTAGTCCTGAGGCAGTAGCAGGGGAGAAGACGCTATAGCCGCCCAGCTCCCAAATCATAGTATTCGGGAAAGAGAGGAGACAGTCTAACATTGTGACACCCAGGAGCCAAGTTTACTGCACATGCACAATACAGTGTAAATATTGCACACCTCCAATGTTAAGTTGATTTCTATATAATCACACATCATAACCAAAATGACAATTTATAGAGACACTGTACTTTATAGGAATTCATTCGTCTATGTTTTTATATTCCAGCACTTTTTAAAGGTACACGCTGTGTACACATCTAAACTGTATTGACGTTATCAAAGGCTGCAATTTGAAATGCATTTGTACCAGCCCAACCTTGCTTTTAACAGCACAAGCATGTCACAGCCAACATTTTTAACCATTAATAATTCCTGGCAAGTATATAGCTACATAATAGCAATGGATGTGATTTTTCTAACATATGCTAAAATGTGTATGCAAATAGGTTACCTTGTGATTATACACAAACTGTTGAAGTTTTAGTAGGAACAACTAGCATATATTATTCCTAACGTTAAAATTACACACTTTACCACCTCTTAGTCTGTCATTTGGTTGTGGTCCAAGGGTGGAAGATTTACTTCACAGTTCAAGCTTCTTTAAAAATAATTAAAAAAATTTAAAAATAATAATAAATCCTCATCTAAAATCCTAAACCTTATCTACACTATGAACCTCACTAGTGAAGCTGCAAATTACGGACAGTTTGGCAGCAGAGAAGTCCAAAGATGTCTCACACACTGGGTGATTTCAGAAGATTCCAATTCACCACAGTGAATCCCACCCCAGTGTGAACGGATTCACCGCGGGCTGTGGTGACACGTGCAGCCCCAACAGAAGTGACAGGATCGTGACCACTGCCCGGGGGCAATCAGAGAGAACACGGGCCGGGGGAACACAACAGACATGCAGTGGAGACGTGGACCGCGGTTCAAGCCCTAGAACGCACCGCAGCTGGGGTCAATTCCTTCCACCACGGCTGCGGGTTTCCATTCAGAAGTTACTTTTCATTCAACCCTACCGTGGTGACCATTCACCACACTTGTGGACCTCCTCCCACCCCGACCTCACGAAGCGTGGTTATCTTCACCCCGGGCTGCGTTTGACTGTGGTGAACATCTGGATGCGAGCAAACAGACATGCACGGTGCTTTCACCCACCCACCACCACCACCCCGTTTGACTGAGGTCGACCGTGGTGGACATTCACCATGTCACTTCTGAAATCACCCACTGTCTACTGCTAGCTGAAGGGACCAGATTTTGGCTTTGTCTATTCGCAATAACACTAATACAAAACCGTAACATAATAAAAGCATTGTGCACAATACATTGAAATCCTTAGCTCAGTGTGCAGCAGTGGTTAAAAAAGCAAACATTAGAAATCATTCAGAAACGGATAGAGAATAAAATTGAAAATATCAGATGGTAGAGTAGTCACTAATATTTGGAAAACAAGTGATATTAGTGGTGGGATGGTAGATCCACGGGTAAAATTGCTACGTTTGAGTTGTATAGTTCTGAGGAATGTTTTGATACTGTAATAATGCTGACACTTGTATCTTTCATATTCTTATCAAGTTACAAGCAAAATAAAAAATTATAATTAAAACCCCCCATAAAATATAATGCCTCTACATAAATCTATGGTATGGCCACACCTGGAATATTGTGTGCAGTTCTGGTCGACCCATCTCAAAAAAAGACAGTAGAACTAGAAAAGGTACAGAGAAGAGCAACAAAAAACATCAACGGCATAGAACGACTCCCATATGAAGAAAGGCTTAATAGGTTGGGGCTCTTGGAGATTAGATGGCTGAGGGTGGGGATATGATAGAAGTTCCCCACCTCTCATGATTTTATAAACACAAATAGGTAGCAGTTATTTACCCTCTCTAAACACTACTAGAACAAGAGGATGCTCTGTGAAATTAACTGACAGTAGATTTAAAATAAATAGAGAGTATTTTGTTCACTCAGTGCACAATTAACTTGTGAAACTTACTGTTGGAGGAAGTGATAATGGCCAGTATTGTAGCTAGTTTTAAAAAGGGATTAAATAAATTCTTGGAGGATAGGTCCATTCATGGCTATTAGCCAAGTAGGTTTGGGGGGACATAACCTCTTACTGTTGGGGTCTGGAACAACAGGGAATGGATTGCCCATTGTGACCTGTTGGGTACTGATGTAGAAAAACCTATATTTCTCTTTGCCCTGTGATAACCCTCCGCCATCTTAGAAATATTAAAAGCCTATAATTCTGTTTGACCTGTAGTTACCTCGCCATGTTAGAAATGTTTGCTTTGCCTTTTTAACAAG
>QEPC01012414.1:208929-232901 GCA_003113815.1 Sphenodon punctatus
AGGGGGAGGGAATTAATTTATTTCATTGGTTTCAATGGGGACACAGCGCCCCATTGAAACCAATGAAATAAATCCGGTACCGGTATACCGGATTTAATCCGGGAATCCGGTTTTCGCAGAACCGGTAACCGGTAAATCCGGTAGCCGGTAATGGGCCCGGGGTCCCACCACTAGTAACCACACCTTGATTATTGTGTGCAGTTCTGGATGCTCCATCTCCCAAAAATATATATAGTAGAACTGGAAAAGGAACAGAGAAGGGTGGCAAAAATGATCAAGCTTATTACAAGGAGAGGCTTGATAGGTTAGGGCTCTTCAGCTTGGAGAAGAGATGACAGAGGGGAATATGACAGAAGTTTATAAAATCATGAGTGGAGTGAAACAAGTGAATAGGGAGTTGTTGCTTACCCTCTCAAATAATACTAGAACTAGGAGACCATCCATGAAACTAACTGGCAACAGACCTAAAACAAACAAACAGAAGTATTTTTCCACTCAACACACAACTTGTGGAATTTGTTGCTAGAGGTGGTGATCAGGACCAGTAGAATAGCTGGGTTTTAAAAAGTTCTTGGAAGATAGGTCCATTAATAGCTATTAGCAAAATAGGTTGCGGGATGCAACCTCTGACTGTCAGGAGCTGGGAGCAAACAGCAGGGAGTGGATTACTCCATTACAATATGTTGGGTACTTCACCCAACATGACTAAGAATGGTCACTCTCGGAGACAGGATTGATGGACCATTAGTCTTGACACAATATGGCACTTCTTATGTAGTGGGGTTCTATTGCAACAGTAGACATAAGACATGTCCAAAATAAGGAAGGATCTGAATTAGAAGTGTACAGGTAAGGGGTTTTCTATTGTGGTTATGTCTCTTGATTTTCATACTTAGTAATTTTATATATTTAGGGCACGCACAGAAATGTTCTCATGGCTGGCTCATGGTTATGGAACTTTCTTTCCCTTGGAGATTTGTCTAAGTCCGAGCCTGCTCATCTTCTGGAAGTGATGCAAGACCTTTCTGTCTGGCCAGGCATTTGGCAGGCAGGAGTAGTGTTGAGTGGGTTTGGTTAGGGAAACAGTTGCAGGAGCCTAAGGGGATTTTTTTTAGATGCTTTGTTATTGGTTGTAAGCCACCCTGAGCCTTAATGCAAAGGGCATCATATAAGCATGCAAAGGGCCTTTACCGAGGGAGATGGGATGGGTGTGTTGGGTTAGGGAGGGCTTTTTTTGTTTTTTTGTATTGGGTTATTTTAACTTTTAGTGTATTTTATCTTGCATTTTAAAATTTTAGCCACCCTGAGATTCTTGTAGCAGGATGGGGCGGCATATACATTTTAATAATAAATAATAATAATAATTAATAATCATCTCTAATTTGTTTGCTCTTTGGGGTTTAATAAAGCTGCTGTTTGGAGCCTGTTGATTACCAGCAAAAATGCAAGATTTTGATCCACCTCTACCAAGTTCATACTAAGATTTACTTGGGGACCATCTAACTTTGTGATCAACATTTCCTGTAACATTTTTCCTTTTGAACAATGGTACTGTCAATCTCAAGAGTTCATCCGTGGGCGGGACACGTGTTGTACCAGCATCAGTGGGCATGAGGTCCGCTGAATGGGGCTTGTGCCCATGCTAACTGCTACTATGGGTATGTGGTAGTTGCATGGCATGAAGCAGATCCGCTATGGCCCACCTGGGCTGGGAAGTCAGCCGCATGTCTGTTCCCCAACCACCAGATGCTGGCTTGTTAGTGCACCAGGCTGGATAGGTGGCTGGCCTGGAATGAGTCTCCCAAAAGATCCCAGGTGCACATTCCAGGCCATTTCATTCCACACGGGACAACGAATCTGTTTGCCCTATCATCCTCTCTGTGGAGCGGGGGCCACTTTTGATATTTTCTGTTTTGTTCTGTCCCTTTACAAATAATTCTTAATATTCAGTTTGCCTTTTTGACCGCTGCCACACACTGAGCTGAGGATTTCTATGAATTGTCCACAATGAATCCAAGATCCCTTTCCTGATATTTATCCCCCAATTTAGAGCCCAGGATCATGTAGGAATAGTTTGGATTATTTTTTCTCATGTCCATCACCATTTAGGTGCCCAGTCTCCAAGTCTTGCAAGAGCCTCCTGTAATTCCTCACAGTCCACACCAATCGTAACTACCTTGAATAACTTTGTGTCATCTGCAGACTTGATCACCTGACTCTTTACTCTTTTTTCCAGGTCATTCATTTCCCACCACCCTTAAAAACGTCTTTCAAACCTAGGCAGAGGTTGTTCCCAAGATGTCTGGAAAAGGGAGTTTCCATTGTACCAGTGATGTAAACATTATATTAGCAGAGCTGGCAAGCCCAAGTATTCAAAATGTTTGTGACTTTAAAAATCAAACATTTTTTTAAAATCTAGACAATTTCATCACCTTCTTCTAAATACGAAGGGGACAAGAGGCAGAAGTAGTTATGATGACTTTTATTGGACCAACTTCCATTTGTGAGAGTGAGAAAGCTTTGGGCTACACAGAGCCCTTCCTCAGGCAAGACTAAAAGAAAGTTGGGCCTAGGAAATAAAATTCATAACTCTCCTTGATACTAAAAAAAACCCCAACTAAGCAAAGATTTGATTGTTGTAAACCACTACAGAAGTCTGTAACAAACAGATTATTGTTTACATCTATACCTGTTGTCTCCCTTTGTTGTATTTAAACTTGTGGAATTGTTAAAGACTGCCCTGCCCCCGTAACAGCCATCTTCTGAATCACTCCTGTCATATGCTAATCAAGCTTAGGGTGCAAATTCTCCACCTACTGAAGTCAATGGCAAAATTCCCATTAATTTTAATGGTGGAGGATTATACCTTTAGTCTATTTTCAGTTCTCTCTGTTCTGACAACTTTTTTTAGTCTTGTCTAAAGGAAGTTCCTGTATTATTATTATTATTGTCATTATTATTATTCTAAATAATAATAATATAGTGCAAGCAATGTGCCTGGCACTGAGTGAATAGTCCCTGCCTGAAAGGGTTTACAATCTGGAGTGAACATGAGGGAGGGGCAACAGGGGAAGGGACTTAGAAAGAGAGAAGCTTTACCATTCATGATGCTGAGAAGCTGCAGGTGCATGTGGATAACCTGAAAACTTGTATACTCTCACCACAGTATTTTATCCAATAAAAGGTGTCCTCCTACCTGCCTTGTCTCCCATCTCTAAGTTGTTTAAAATGATAAAATTCAGGTTCTTTCTAATTATTTTTTTGTTTCTGAGCCTTTAGGATGGTGAAGACATGTCTTGAAGCTTTTAATGAGTGCTGGAAACTTGCTTTTTTATTAAAAGAAAGCAGAGTATCACAATTTTAGCAGCTTCAGCTTTTTCGAAAACACTTAAAATTGCAAAACGTATGACAAAATGTGTGGCAACCTTGCTAAATCCTAACAAGTGCCTGGCATATTTTGAAATCAGGAAAACTAGTAATCTTGCTAGTAATCTGTGCAGAAGTATATTGTTGAAAATATGACAAATATACTGGATAATTTCTCAATCAAATGAAATGCAAACTGGGATATCTTTTTTGCCAGCAAGACGACGTGTGCACATGCACACATACATGAAAGTGAATTTAGTGCTGTTGTATTTGGATTTATAACCCCAATGCCTTCTATTCATCCATACGTTAATCTGTTATGCAAAAATCCATCCTACAACAGGGATGACAGGAAGCTTATTCTCTAACCTCAATCAATCCTTGGCCTCTCTAGCAAGACTGCCAACAAGACCATAAAAAGCATTGATTTTTTTGTAGTGTGGATAGTGGTATAATCTATGAAGCAATCATTTTCTAGTTCCAGCCTACCAAATTTATTTTTTGGTTTCTTTATTTTTGGAGATTATAATTTTTTGTGAATTTTCTCAAGGAATGATAAGACCAAAGGAATTTTCTCAAGGAATGATTTGACCAAGTCCCCCATAATATCCTTCTTGACAAGCTGGTTAAATGTGGGCTAGAGGATACTACCATTAGGTGGGTTTATAGCTGGTTGAAGAACCGTACCCAAAGAGTGCTCATAAATGGCTCCCCATCAATCTAGAGGGAGGTATCAAGTGGTGTGCCTCAGAGCTCGGTCCTGGGCCCTGTACTGTTCGACATCTTTATTAATGACTTGGATGAAGGAGTAGAGGGAATGCTTATCAAATTTGCAGATGGCACAAAACTGGGAGGGATAGCTAACACCTTAGGAGACAGACAAGATTCAAAATGGTCTTGACAGGATGGAAAGCTGGGTCAAAACTAACAAAATGAAATTCAACAGATAAATGTAAAGTTCTGAATTTTGGTAAGAAAAATCAAATGCACAAGCGTAGCGGTAGAATATAGTTTTATCAATATCTTATGTTCTCCTGATCTGGACAAAGGAAGCCAGACCTAACTTTGGTCAAGCAAAGGCAAAGAGGAGAGAGGGCCCAGAACAGAAAGCAGGCCTGAGATGACTCAACATGTGGATAAGGCACCATCAGCATACTGACAAAGGCATAGCCAGACACTTAAGTGTTTGCTCCTGGCACCGCCACAGATGCTTAACAAGCATCCTGCTGAACACTGTGAGGAGTTTGCCACCTACTTTGCAGACAAGATTGCTCAGATCCAGAGTAACTGACACTGGATTGGATGCAGTGGGTGAAGAGCATGAAGTTATGGAGGTGCTGTCTGGTCGATCTTTCTGAGATGAGTTTCATTAAGTGACGCCAGCCGATGCGGTGAATGTCCTGGGTTTGTTAGAGCCACTAGTGAATTAGATCCGTGCCCGTCCTGGTTGGTGAAAGCCTCCACGGAGATTGTGTGGACGGTGCTGGTGAGGGTAGTGAACGCGTTCCTTCGTCAGAGGAGGCTATCACCCAGTCTCAAGGAGGCTGTGGTGCACCCCCTGCTGAAGAAGCCATCTTTGGATGTGGATGCACTCGCCAGCTACCGACCTGTCTCTAATCTTCCCTTTTTAGGGAAGGTTATTAAACGGGCAGTGGCACTGCAGCTCCAGGCACGTTTGGATAGCATCGGTTTCCTTGACCCTTTTCAGTCTGGGTTTCGCCCCGGCTATGGTATGGAGACGGCTTTGGTGGATGATCTCCACCGGGAGATGGACGCAGGATGTTCACCATTTCTGATCCTGCTAGATCTCTCAACCACGTTTGACACTATGGACCATGGGCTGCTGCTGAGATGACTGCGAGGCCTGGGGGGTCTGGACGGGACTGTCCTTGGGTGGTTCTGCTCATTCTTCTTGGGGAGAAGCCAGCGGATGCTGGGGGCTGAAACATCAAGCCCCCGGGTCTTATCCTGTGGCGTTCCTCAGGGTTCGATCTTGCCTCTGCTATTATTTAATGTGTATATGCAGCCCCTGGGGGAGATCGTGAGAGGGTTCGGGGTATGATGTCACCAATATGCAGATGATACTCAGCTGTACCTCTCATTTTCAACTGACCCAGGTCCTGCTGTCTCATTACTTTCTGAATGTTTGGAAGCCGTGGCGGATTGGATGTGGCAGAGCAGACAAACTAAATCCCGATAAGACAGAGGTGATGGTGGTGGCTAGGGTCGGGGAGGTTCCGGCTCCCCTTGTGGGGAGAGTCCATCCTCCTGTAGCCCAGCAGGTTCGGAGTCTGGGGGTGGTGTTGGACTCAGGTCTCCGTCTGGATCGGCAGGTGGAGTTGGTGGCTAAGGCCGCCTTCCGCCAGCTGTATCTGGTATGGAGGCTGTGTCCATACATTTCCAGGCCCGACCTGGCCACTCTTATCCATGCCTTCATCATCTTGAGGCTGGACTACTGCAATGCGCTTTACATGGGGCTTCCCTTGTTTCTGGTTCGGAGGCTGCAGCTGGTGCAAATGCGGCAGCCCATCTCCTTACGGGGACTGGGCGACGGGAGCACATAACACCTGTGCACCATGCTCTGCACTGGCTGCCTATAGCGTACCGAGCCCGATTCAAGGTGTTAGTGTTGATCTATAAAGCCCTGCAGGGTCTGGGCCCCTCAGACCCCGGGGACCGCCTCGCCCTCCGTGCCTCGGAGCGATCCCTTCGGTCCACTGGGGGTGCCTTTTTGGAGGTCCCCTGTGTGAGACGGGGGGCCACAATGAAGAGGGCGTTCTCGGTGTCCAGGCCACGGCTCTGGAGTTCCCTCCCGGAAGAAGCCCACCTGGCCCCAGGTCTGCTGGCATTTTGTTGAGCCTGCAAGACCTAGCTGTTCTCCCAGGCCTTCGGAGGGGAGGGTGGGGCAGTTTTTGTAGGGGTTATGGGATGATATTTTTAAATGTATTAATGAAGTTGTATTTTTAATATTGATTTTATGGCATTTTATTGTGTTGTTGGTTGTTGTAAGCCGCCCCGAGATGCTGTGGGCATGAGTGGGCGGATAAAAAATGCTTATAATAATAATAATAATAACAACAACAACAACACCTGGAGTTGACAAACGAAACCCATTATGAACAAACAAGTGGGACATTTGCAACTCTACTACCAATTTCCAGGTCAGGAAAGAAAAATCAACTAAAGATGAAGATGCTAATATGCTCAGAGCCCTTCCTTCAGGAAAACTCTCTTCTGATATGCTAAAGAACTGTGTGATGTCACCATGCCATGGCATCTTGCTATTACTGAACTGTACTCCAGAACTGTATAAAAGACCTGGTCATGCAACATGGCTTTGGGTGAGGGCTGGTGATCACCAATTTGGTGAATCACATAGCTTCACTCCCTTCCAGACCTTGCACACACGGATCACAACTTATCCTCGCTCGCCAGCAGCTCTACTGTCCAGCATCAAAGGGCCCTCTCCTAGTCTTTTCCCTGAATCAGCCTGCGTGCTTCCAGGATTTGGCCAGTCACAGGACACATATAATACTGTGTATGTAGTATAATCCTGCCAAGAATAGAAAACCAAGGTGTGCCGTTCCAATAAAGTTTGTTCTGTACCATATTGGAGTGGTGTTTTGTGATGATCTCGGTCCCATTCATTTATTAGTTTCACTGTATAGGATGGGTGATACCTGGTTTGGCAGCAGTACACGTGAAAAGGATCTTGGGGTTGTAGTTGATCACAAGTTGAGTCAGCAGTATGATGCAGCTGCTAAAAAGGCTAATGCAATTTGGAGCTGCATTAACAGACGCATAGTAAAACTTGATTTAGCTACTGTTTCCTATTGGCTGAGGGTGAGGAGTATGACTGAAGATAGGTTTCCTTATCTTTGCCTGACTGAATTATCTCCTTCCACCCAGGGGCGTAGCTAGCATGGGATGGGCTGAGGGAGAAGAAATGTACATGGGCTCCCCTCTCTTTTTTCCTGCCGGTGATGAAGCCGCCGGCCTGCCTTAGGGGTGTCTCCATGAGGCTTGTGAGTGTGACCTGGCCTGATGCAGACTGCTGAATGGGGCCCCTCCCTGTCCACAGTTGCAACATTGTGTCAGACACAATGTTGCAACTGCAGGCAGGGAGGGGGCCCAAGCAGCAGCCGAAAGGGCCCTCAGACAGCAATTTTTTAAAAAAAGAAAAAAGAGGGGGGGGTTTGCTTAGCTACATTGGATTTTGGGCCCCCAGCCAGTACAGACCCCAGGACAAATGTCCCCTGCTTCCACCCTTATGTCTCAATGATATAAGAAACTCATTTTACTTTTCAGAACAGTAGGCCAATCTGTGGAGGCCTTATTTCATCTAACTTCAAAGGAAAATCTCTGATCCACAGACAACTGTCTGATTTGGCTATTCAAGTGGATGAGAGAAATGCTGCCAATTTAAAATCTGCCCCTCTCTATCAGTTTAAAAGAGTTCCCAGGATGGAACCTTATTTGTCTGTTTTGGACAATTTTTCCTTAAGAAGAGCTCTAACCCTCCTTAGGTTTGACCTTATTCCCTCTAGGGTTTTGACAAGGAGGAATTCCGTATGCCCTTAGATTATGCAGTTGTAAACCTTGTTCTAGTTGAAGATCTGGTTCATTTATTATTTAACTGTCCTTATACTGAAGATTATCATCAGAAACATTTGGTCCCATTGATACAAAATAAGAATTGGTCATCACATCAAGTACTAATTTATTTGGCTGCGACTAAAGATGATAACTCTATCTGAAGCCTTGCTAAAATGGCTCTTGCCCTGATCAAAAGGAGACAAGCTGATTTGGGTTCCCCACTGTCTCATTTCAGCTTTCAGATTTGTTTGTTAAACTTGATTTAATATATTGATTCTGTAATTCCCTTATGTATGATTTTATTTTTCTGAATTGCACTAAAGTTTTCACCTTTGGTTATGATTTTAATAAACTATTATTATTATTATTATTATTATTATTATTATTATTATTAACAGAAGCATAGTGTCACGAGAAGTAACAGTTCTACTCTATTCTGCGCTGGTCAGACCTCATCTAAAGTACTGTGTCCAGTTCTGGGCACTGCATTTTAGAAGGACATTGACAAATTGGAACGGGTTCAGAGGAGAGCAACAAAGATGGCCAGGGGTCTAGAAACAAAGTCCTATGAGGAAAGGTTGAAGGAGCCGGGTATGTTTAGCCTGCAGAAGAGAAGGCTAAGGGGAGACATGATAGCAGTCTTCAAATATCTGAAGGATATGTGAATAGAAGATGGTGTAGACTTGTTCTCTGTTGCTCCTGAGGGCAGGAACTAGAACCAATGGGTGCAAATTACAAGAAAGCAAATTTCGGCTAAACATTTCCTAGCGGTAAATGCTGTTCAGCAGTGGAACAGACTGCCTGCAGCGGTGATGGACTCTCCTTCACTGGAGGTTTTCAAACAGAGGCTGGATGGCCATCTGTTAGGGATGCTGTAGCTGTGGATTTCCTGCACTGAGCAGTGGGTTGAACTAGATGACCTCTGAGGTCACTTCCAACTCTAAGATTCTAACATAAGAAGTGCCAAATAGGTCAAATAAATGATTCATTAAACCCAGCACTCTGTGTCTCTGACAGTGGCCACTCTGTCACTATCAAGTACCACCCAACAGGTCACAATCCATGCATAATCCACCATCCATGCATTTGTCACCTCAAGACTAGACTATCGCAATGCGCTCTACGTGGGGCTGCCCCTGTTGATGGTCCAGAAGCTGCAGCTGGTGCAGAATGCAGCAGCCCAACCTTTGACTGGGACAGACCGTAGGGAGCAGATCACACCAGTGCTCTGAGCATTGCACTGGCTGACTGTTGTCTTCAGGGCCTGATTCAGGGTGCTGGTTTTGACCTTTAAGGCCCTAACCAGTTTGGGTTCTGCTTACCTGAAAGATCACCTTATTCCTTGGGTGGCCCCTGAAGTCATCTGGGAGTGCCTTCCTGGAGGTCCTGCGTTTTCAGGTGGGTGTTCTCGGCGGCTGCACCATCGCTTTGGAATGCCCTCCTGGTGGAGATTTGCCTCAGCCCAAGTCTCCTCCCTTTCCGACATAGTTTCAAGATCTGGATCTTCCATCAGGAGTTAGGAGGGGGAGGGTGGGATGGGGAAGGGGTTGGGTTGTGGGGGTTTTTTTTACTGGTCATTGTAAATGTTTAGCTGTTTTTACGTTTTTTACTTTTTATTATTATTATTATTATTATTAACAAACATTTATATAGCGCCAGCAGTGTACCTGGCACTTTACAATGTAATAAAATAGATACGGTCCCTGCCCCTAGGGCTTACAATCTGAGAGACAGGAGCTGGGGGAGAGACTTAGGAAGGGGAACAGAGGGAGAGACAAGGGGTCTAACATTCATGAAGATGCGAGGTCTCAAGTGCACGTACTTGGCTTGGTTACGATGAGAATGACAGCAGGCAGGTCCATGTTGCAAGGATAAGGGTAAACCGATCGTAGGTATAGGAATAGTGGCTCAGCAGGATAAAGAGTCAGACAGAGCAGAGCGAAAGAGGTGAGTTTTAAGGAGAGATTTGAAGGTATGAAGGGAGGGGGCAAGGCGGATGTGGACAGGGAGGGAGTTCCAGGCATGGGGGGCAGCAAGTGAGAAGGGACGAAGGCGCTTAGGGGAGCAGGGAAGGCGTGGAAGGGTGAGAGAAGGGACAGAGGAGGAGCGAAGTGCACGGGCTGGAGTATGGAGGGCGATAAGTGCAGAGAGGTAGGGGGGAGCAAGGTTGTGAAGAGCTTTATAGGTGAAGACTAGGAGCTTGTGCAGGATTCGTTCAGGAAGGGGAAGCCAGTGAAGCGAAGAGAGGAGGGGCTGCACATGGTCGAAGCGACTGGCGAGGTAGATGACCCTGGCAGCAGAGTTTTGGACAGAGATGAGGGGAGAAAGGTGAGACCGGGGAAGGCCAGTGAGAAGGAGGTTACAGTAATCGAGGCGAGAGATGACCAGAGCATGAACAAGAGTTTTGGCAGACGAGACAGAGAGAAAAGGGCGAATCTTAGCAATGTTATGGAGGGAGAAGCGACAGGATTTAGCAACAGAGTCAATGTAGGGTTTAAAAGAAAGGGGTGAGTCAAAGATGAAGCCTAGGCTACGGGCTTGGGGGACAGGCAGGATGGTGACTCCATCAATAGTTATTGACAGTGAGGAAGGAGAGGAAGGATGAGGGGGGAAGATAAGGAGTTCAGTTTTAGCCATGTTGAGTTTGAGTTGACGTTGAGACATCCAGGTAGAGATGTCAGAGAGACAGTTGATGAGACGAGCTTGAACAGAGGGAGAGAGAGAGGGAGTAGAGAGATAGAGTTGAGTGTCATCAGCATAGAGGTGGTATTGGAAGCCATGGGAGGCAATGAGTTTGCCTAAGGATGAGGTATAGATCGAGAAGAGGAGAGGGCCAAGAACAGAGCCTTGAGGAACACCAACTGAGAGGGGGAAGGAGGAGGAGGCGGAGTTGGAGAGAGACACATTAAAGGAGCGGTCAGAGAGGTAGGAGGAGAACCAGTTATGGACAGAGCCACAAAAGCCAAGGGAGTGAAGGGAATCCAGCAAGAGTGAGTGGTCAACAGTATCGAAGGCAGCAGAGAGATCAAGGAGGACAAGAATGGAATAGAGACGTTTAGATTTAGCCACCAGAAGATCGTTGGTGATCTTAGCGAGAGCAGTTTCAGTAGAATGAAGGGGGCGGAAGCCAGATTGGAGGGGGTCAAGGGAGGAGTTGGAGGATAGGAAGTCAAGGCAGCGGGAGTAGACAACACGTTCAAGCAGCTTGGAAGCAAAAGGAAGGAGTGAGACAGGACGATAGCTAGAAGGGTCAGAGGGGTCAAGAGTGGACTTTTTGAGAATAGGAGAGACTGTGGCATGTTTGAAGGCAGAAGGGAAAGAGCCAGTAGAGAGGGAGAGGTTGATGATGTGCAGGAAGGAAGGGGCGACAGTGGGAGTAATGGAGGTGAGGAGGCGGGAAGGAATGGGATCAAGGGGGCAAGTGGAAGGGTTGGAGGAGGAGAGCAGAGAGGAGATTTCCTTAAGGGAGGCAGGGGAGAAGGAGGACATGAGAGAAGGAGGGGGAGGAGGGAGAGGGGTGGGAGTGGGAAGAGAGGAGTGGGAAGCGATGTCGAGGCGGATCTTGTCTATCTTGGAGGTGAAGAAGGAGGCAAGATCCTGAGCAGAAAGGGAAGAAGGAGGGGGAGGACAGGGAGGCTTGAGGAGGGAGTCAAAGGTAGAGAACAGGCGGCGAGGGTCCCGAGAACAGGACTCAATGCGGGAGGCATAGTAGTGTTGTCTAGCAAGGGAGATAGCAGAAGTAAGGGTGGAGAGACAGAATTTGAAGTGAAGGAAGTCAGCGTGAGAATGGGATTTGCGCCAGAGTCGTTCAGCAGCACGAGTGCAAGAACGGAGGTGGCGGATACTAGGGGTGAGCCAAGGACGGGGGTTGTGGGAGAAGGCAGGGCGGGAAGAGAGAGGGGCATGGGAGTCAAGTGTGGAGGAGAGAGAGGCGTTGAGAGCAGAGACAGCGGAGTCAGGGGAGGAGGAAGAGAAGACTGTAGGAAGAAGGGGAGAGAGAGAGGAGGCAAAGTCCAGGGGATCAATAGCTTGAAGGTCACGGAAGGGGCGTAGAGAAGGGGAAGAGGAGGGGGGACAGTGGGAAATGTTGAAAGAGGCAAGGAAGTGGTCTGATATAGGATGAGGATCGAAGGAGAGATCAGCGACAGAGCAGTTTCTAGAGAGGACAAGATCAAGAGAATGGCCATTAGTATGGGTGGGGGAGTTGGTCCAAAGGTGGAGGTTGAAGGAGGAGGCTAGGGAGAGGAAGCGAGAGACTGAGGGCTGAGATGGGTCATCAACATGAATGTTGAAGTCACCAAGGATGAGAGTGGGGATATCAACAGAGAGGAAGAAAGTGAGCCAGGACTCAAAGTCAGAAAGAAAGGAAGAGAGAGGACCAGGGGGACGGTAGATGACAGCAACACGTAGATGGAGGGGGGAGTAGAGGCGCACGGAGTGAGCCTCAAAGGTATGGAAGGAGAGAGAGGGGGGAGGAGAAATTGGTTGGAACTGACAGGATTTAGCAAGAAGGAGGCCCACCCCACCACCCCGTCCTTCAGGGCGGGGTTGGTGAGAGAAGGAGAGACCCCCACAGGAGAGGGTAGCAGGCGTGACAGAGTCCGAGGGAGTGATCCAAGTTTCAGTAAGGGCAAGGAGCTAGAGGGAGCGAGAGAGGAAAAGATCATGGATATAGGGAGCTTTACTGATAGATGAGCGACAGTTCCAGAGGGACTTTTTGGTATTTACATTGATGTATTTACTTTTGTAATATGATTATTGCTGTGAGCCGCCTCGAGTCGCCTTGTGCAAGGGGGCTGGATAGAAGTGCTTATAATTATTTATTTATTTCTACAGTTTCATATCCCACCCCTCCTGAAAAAACAACTCGGGGCGGCTCACAATTCTAAACACACATTAAAAACAATTAAAATAATTAACAAATTAATAAAAATATAAAATCTCAATGGGGAGAATTAAAAAAATTAAACGAAAAAAAAAACCTCCCACCCTAACCCTCAGTCCCCCCACACCACCCTATCCATCCCCCTCATCAAAAGCTTGATGGAACAGCCAGGAAGAAAGGTCTGGGGCCACTCAGGCCTCTACCAGGAGGGAGTTCCACAGCCGTGGTACAACCACCAAGAACACCTTCCCCATTGTGGCCCCCCGGGAAACCCAAGGGACCTCAAGAAAGGCACCTCTGGTGGACCGCAGGGGCTGATCCAGAGTCTGGGGAATGAAGCGGTCCCATAGGTAAGTAGGGCCCAGGCAGTGTAGGGCTTTAAAGGTCCACCCAAAATGACACATAGTTTTATGAACTTCTAGTATATCCCCACTCAATCATCTCTTCTCCAAGCCACAGAGCCCTAACCTACTGAGCCTCTCCATGTACAAAAACTTTCTATACCTATGATCATTTTTGTTTCCTTTCTTTTTCTTTTCCAGTTTTACTGTATCAGGAATTTGGTCAGGCTGAGGGAGGGAGATGGGACAGGGACAGACACCCACTTGTGTGGCCAGCGCCTTGGCTCATCCATGGCAGTATCTCTGGCAGCTGCCCTGCAGGAGAACTGCTTGTCAGCCAAGCTCCCCACACTGGCCCCATAGCCTGGTGGCTATGCTTGCCCACCATGGGGCTGCACGGAGATCGGGCCCCAGCAGCTCATGTGGAGACACCCTCTGTTTGCCTTTTTGACTGCTGCCACACCCTCAGCTGTGCTTTTCAATAAATTGTCCACAATGACGCCAAGATCCTTTCCCTCAGTAGAACACCTAATTTAGAACCCAGTTGTGTTTGAATAGTTTAGATTATTTTTCCTTATGTGAATCAATTTTGTATTTGGCAAAATTGAATTAGTCTGCCATTTAGTTGCCCAGTCACACAGTTGTGCAAGGTCCTCTTGTAAATGCTTCACAGATCCTGCCAATCTTAACTATCTTGAAGAACTTTTTGTCATCTACAAATTTTATCGCCTCACTCTTTACCCCCTTTTCCAGATTATTAATGAAGAAACAACACTGGTCCCCATACAGACCCATGGAGCATCCCACTATTTCCTTCTCTCCATTGTGAAAATGGACCATTTATTCCCACCCTTTGTTTCTTATCCTTTAACCAGTTTTCAGTCCCTGATAGGACACTGTTTCCTATCCTGTGGCTATTTAGTTTCCTCAGGAACCTCTCATGAGGGACATCACCATGCTTTCAGAAAATCCAGATATAGCGTATCAGCCAGCTCACCCATATCCACATGCTGCTGAAACCGTCAAAAAACTCCATGAGACTAAGTGAGGTAACTTCCCTTTGCTAAAACCATCTTGACTCTTCCCCATTATGTTGTTTGTCAATATGCCTGATAATTCTGTTCTTCACAAGTGTCTCCATCAGTTTGCCCAGGTTCTCGAATCTGTAGTTTCCACGGTCACTTTCAGTGCCTTTATTTATTTATCTTATCAATTTATATCCCGCCCCTCCTGAAAACAGCTTTAAATATGGTGTTATGTTCACTACCACCCTATCCTCAGGTATAAAAGCAGAGGGTGTTTAAAATGGGAGGCTACCACACATGGCCACCAATGAGCCACTCATCCAACTGCCCATCTGAAGGTGGAGCATGGGGATGTGCGCTCCCATGAGCCACTCAGCACCCACTCATGGCGTACTGCAGAGAAATCCAAAGTGCGCTGTGCGGGGCAAGCCAAGAATGCATGGCAACGGGTGCCCACACATCCTCTGCCCATATAAACTGGGTGGCCATCCACACCAGCAGACAAGCCCCCTGCTCGTAGGCACTGTGGGCAAGGGACACGGCCTTTGCAAAGTCGCAGCAACTGGCCACAAGCACTGGGGAGCACAGTTCCGCAACGCTCATGCCTGGGACATGTCAAGTTCAAAGGCCAGCCTAGCACGCTTCCCCGTCAATGGTCCATGCAATGAAAGGCAGTTGCCATGGGAGCCACCCATTAGAATCCCTCTGCACGCACTCCACCTGAGTGGCTGCTCTGCAGCTGTGCTACTCAGCAGCCACAAACCACCACCGCTGCTGCCTTGCTTGTTTAAAAATACCCAGCTTTTGGCAATAAGCTACAAATTACCAATAGTAGTTTTGCAATTTCATATCTGAGTTGCTTCAGAACTCTTGGGTGAATAATACCATCAGGTTTTCATGATTTGTTACTATTTAATTTGACAATTTGATTTTTTTATTTGTAGATGATTTACAGATTAATTTTTTTAATTCCCAATTCATGTTATTTTGTTTTGTTAGAATTCTGCATTATTTTCTTTTACTTTGTTGAAGATAAAACCAAGGCCCCAAGTTTGCTAACACACCTGTTATCTTTACTATCAGAAGCAGTCCTATTGAGCTTAAGCTGGCATGTAAACTCAGTGGGGAATACTCACAGTAGCAAAGCTAAGCTTGCATGAAAGCGTTTGCAGGTCTGAGGAATAACCATATTTTCAACTGCAAATAATTAACCCAACCTCCACTTCAAAATTATCATTTACTTACTTTTAGTTATTAGGATACAAAAGGATACACCAATCACAGGCACGGTGAACCCCCTACGACATCAGGGGCAATGCCCCTCCTGGCCCCAGGACTCCCCCGACAATCACGCTGTTGGCATTTTGTTTCTTTTTTTTTTAAATGTAAAACAAATTGCTACCTTCTAAACAAGGTTCTTCGAGATAGCTCCGAACATTCTCACAACTGGGTTGTGCGCGCAGTGCAACCCAGTTGTGAGAATGTGAGGAGCCTCTCGAAGAAGAACCACCAGAGCAGCGAACCTGCTCCGAGGAGCTGGTGGAGGCGGAGTTTGCCTCCAAGTCTGGGGCACAGTGGCTGGCTCCTCCTATTGGCTCAATGGGGACAACAGGAGGAGCTAGCCATCCTCCCTGAAGGCTTCTTTAGGCCACCTAAGAAAGCCTTCAGGGACAAAAGTGAGGTGTTCCACTCTATATGTGGTATGGGCACCTAGAAGCACCATCCCTACCGCATAAAGGGAAGCCAGCAATGATTTAATAGTGCCGCTTGGGGCACTATTTTATTGCGGAGGGTAGCACCAGCATTAAAGTCCATACCTGGGCACCGCAGTAGGCGCCAGGCCACAGGACTCCCCTCACTCACAGACTGCGGTTGTGCAGTGGGGGAGGGGAGCTGCCGCGCAGTTGTTAGGTTCCCTCTCCCTCCCAGACCCAGAGGGAGGGGGAGCCTAGGAGCTTCAGGGCTGCCTGCCAGAGTCACGAGGCAGGGCCTGCTTGAGCTCGTTCCTCACACTCCTGAGCCCTCAGCGTTTCTGGCCTGCCGGCTGGCTGCCTCCCTCCTTCCAACCGATCCAATGCTGCCTTCTGCCTGCCTGTGCCTTCCTTCTCTCCTGCCTGAGTGAGGAAACCATGCTGATAAGTGACCTGTCTTCTTTTCTTGGGGCCTCTTTTGCTCCTGGGGTTCTTGGGGCCTGGGGGGATGGGCCATCCGCCCCAGGCCCCAAGAACCCCACGAGCAAAAGAGGTGATGGGATTGAGTGGGAGCAGAATGGGGGTGGGTGGAATGGGTTTGGGGGGCAGAATGGAGGCCTGGGGGGTGGGATTGCATGAAGGTGCGTAGAATGAGGACTCTTGGAGGAAGAGAATGGGGGGTCTGGAGAAGGAAAATGGGGGTCCTGGGTGGAATTGGGGGTGGGGGCAGAATTGAGGTCTTAAAATTAGTGTTTTTAAATGTTTTAGAATTAGTGTTTAGTGTTTTAGAATTAGTGTTTTTAAACTGCTGCAGATAAGGGCACATAGAATAAGTACTGAGCTTTGCTTTTCAATCACTGACACTAAGTAAGCAATGTTAAGCTGATACAAGAAGATATCATGAGTGCTTATTAATATCTTATGGATGAAATAGTGAATTACTAGGCTTGTTATCTTCTGGATGAAGTAGTGACTTGCTAGGTATACAATGTAAAATAAGCGCATTGTATTGGTTCAAAACCAAGGGCTACATGAAACTTGTATTTGAATTGGTTGGGTAAGAATTACACGTGTTTTGTATTTTATAACAAGTATAAAGTTCCTTAACAAATCTATCATGCTGGAGTAAGCTTTCAACTGTGTATTGAGTGAGAGATTTTTAAAACTATATTTGTTTAAACTGCCCAGTAATGCTGAACACTCTGGTGATATACCCTGTATTGCTTTGGTATATTAACTATGAATTTCTTATTGAAATTTCTTCCTTTATTCTCCCATGCTTTGAGCCTGTGATGAAGTTCATAAAGCCACTGTGAACTACCTATTCAGCTGGTGTAAATGCTTTATGCTAGCAGGGAATCTGGCCTATTAATTTTAGGGATCAGTTAAGGGTGCTTTTAGATGTCGCAGTACTTTGTAGGTGCTTCTGCTGGAGTCCATGAGTAATAATCATGGTGTCTGAAAGCACTTGTAAGTTTTTATTACAGTTTTGTGTTGTGTTAATGATTGCAAAGATACTAGTAATACCTTTTTAGGCTAAAATGTATCATCCATTATCTTCAGGCCTAGGTTAATTTAAATGCAAAACCACTCTCCATTATAAACATGGGACTGCTGAAGCCCCGATTTTGAGGAAACCGCTTGAGCTACATTGCTGAAAATGTATCCATGGCTATAAATTGTGATGACCATCATATGCACAAAGTTTGAAGATGATCCATCAGGAAAATAAAATGTTATGACTGTTAAAACGTTAATTGGTTGTGGTCAAAATGCACAGCGTCCTCACGATTCAGAATCATCAATATCTCCTCCCCCTGGATGAGTTGAGCCCCCAAACATCACAGGATTGCAGCATGAGATCATTAACAAGTGCTTCTGAAATATGGTAGTAATTGGTGCAGCCAAAACTGAGTTATTACTGAATTAAAAAATCGGTTCTGCAGGCTCGCACATGCGCAGATGAGTTCCTCTCTCCCGTCGGAGAGCCGGGGAAGCGGCTGCATCAGCGTCCCCTTGCGAGCTCCGTTGGCTGCTGCTGCTGTTGCCGGGCCCCCTTGCAGCGGCGCTGCCACCCCTACCGTCTTGGCCCACAGTGTGTGAGCCAGCTAGCTACCCCCCACAGTCTCCCTGACCTGCTCCCCCAACCCCCGCCCTGAGCGCTGACCTGCCCCGTTATTTACATGTATACATGTAAATAATACATGTATTATGTAAATAATAAGTCTGCTATTTACATGTATACAAATTGTATACAGCTCATACAATGAACTTAAGAATGTCAGTGTAGACAATACAGTTCATCGTAGTTCTGTAGAAACAGACTTAATGCACTCTGAAAAAATTGTACCTTGTCAAATTAGGATAATAAATTAAAGTTTAATAATGGAAAAATGTGAACGTTTAGTTATTGCTAAACATGAATTAAAGTATGTATGATAAGGAATTAAGTACATATATTACATATATGTTGAGGAGGATAAAATATTAAATATTGGTCAAATTCAGAAATAATTTCTGGTTTTTGGCATTTATGTTTTGTTGCAATGTATGGAGTGGAAGGTTTTTTGAACTGTAATTGTACTGAATTTGGGGTTTTTAAAATTTATTTTAAGAAAACTTGTGCATTTAAGATTTTTTTAAACTGTTAAGTTTTTTGTTTTGGTTATATTATCTGGTTAAAAGTGCTTTTCCTGCATTTTGTTGTGTCTTTCGTTGAATGCCACATGGTGAGTGCTTCCTGCCCTCTCCAGAACTGGGCATGCCTCTTCTCCCTTTGTAAAACTCTGTGCAGCATTTATGGTGTGCCATTTAGGATTTCACATAATCCTGTTGGCCTTTGCAGCATTTTCTGTGCATTGTAGTTGTGACCATGACGACTGTGCATTTCAAAAGGGCCTGTTTGTTTGGACAGGCATTTGACTGCCATGGATACAGTGTAGGTAGATACTAGGGATACTGTTCTGGATGGGTCTGGTTTGGTGCCAATGCAGACCTGAAACTGGCCAATTTTTTTAAAAAAGGGCCGTTGGCCAGGCTCCGCCTCTAGGTTCAACCCACTCACTGCCCCACCAGCCTCAAAAACCACCAGCCGCCACTGACCAATCGGATCACAAAGCAAGTGCATTATATAGGGTGCTCACTATAAAAGTGTTTGACAATAAGCAGCTAATGAAAATGATTCTTGAAGTTTGTATTTTTTTATATAAACAGGCTCATTGTAAAAGCAGGGTTTAAGGTCTAGTATCTTCTGATTTCACGGTCTTATGTTACACATACTGTGAACCTGACAACTGAATATAAACAGATGGTTACCTCAAATGTATTTCAAGTTTAAAATCAAGTATTCACACCAATAAAACTCATGAGCGATTATTCACAGTAAGAAAATATGAAAATCAAATAGGAGTTCATGTCCATATGAAATGATTATTCATTCATATGTACTGCTGCCGTTCGTTCAGCTCTGCCCTTGAATGTTCCGATTATCTAAAGCCAGAGAAATCTTGATGCAGATAGTAACAGTATCCCAGAAAGTAGGAAGATGTATGACTCCGCATGTTCATATTATTTTTCAGTACATAAGCCATTAAGAGGCTAATCAGCTGCACAAATGTAATTAACAGTAACAAAATCCCACTTGAGTACAGACTTGAAATAATGCCGTTTGTACAAACTAATATATTAATTTGGTTTGACTTGGGCAGCAGCATTAGCCGGGCAATTAAAGCACATTTCTGATCTCAAGAGGGCAATTTTCTGTTTGGTTCTGAACTGTAATTTCTTTATCTTTACAAACAAATTTTGTTCAGCTAGCAGTCATAATGCAGAAGGTTTTTTTTTTTCCAGTAGGAAACAGTTGAACAAAAGCAAGATCCAATTAATTTTTTAGAATTAGTCAACTTTGCTAATGATAAAGGCATATAATTAGTGTATCTAAGTATGTAATCTTTTAGCTTTAATCTCATTTAGAGAATATGTTTTCATTGTGAGAGATAATATTTTGAAGTTGTTTATCAAGCCTGGATTAGAGAACTAGTTATTTACCAAATAAGAAATTAATTTATAAAATTGTTGATTAGGCCACTGGTACCGATGAGTACTGATTAGTAATCTGAGATGATACATAAAATGTAAAGGGTTTTTTAAAAATGTTTTCAAATCAGAATATAAAATACCTTTCCTGTGTCTCACAATCGTGGTTTTTTCTGCTGTTTCTTTTTTTTTTTTTTCCAATCCCTCTTTTCTCTGTTGTGTAAAGACTCCGAAGACTATACGGCAGGAGTAGGTATCCTTTTCCCTCGAAGAGGCCATTTTGAAAATTAGTACAAGCTCCAGGGGCCGCTTGGAAATTGGGGGAGGGGTGCTTAAAAGCTGCAGTCAGGAAGAGGAGGATCCAGATCATGGATCTGTTCCCTATCTTTGTGTGCATGACCTCACCTCTGCTCACTTACTCTGTGTTTAGGGTGATTTCAAACAAGACAGTTAGCCCGCTGGTGTCTGCGTTTGGTCCGTGCAGCCCAGGCTCTTTTTTTTTTTTTTAGTAGTAGTAGTAATGTTTATTCAGCTAGCTTTCACCATTGCCACAACTGCATGTATATTACAATATAACAATATAAAATCTTAATATCAACAACCAATACTTATACCAAGACTACATTCATAGAAGCATTCCTAAAAATACAATTGCTGGTCAAAGGAGCAAAGAAAATCACAAATCATACAATTGAGGAATACCTTGCTCTTCTATGGGGGTTGCCGCGGCAGAGCTTGTCCCCTGAGATATATAAGTAAATAGATGGTTTTTGTTAAGGCATCTTACATTCGCCCTAGCCTCCCGCCAAACAATACCATCATACAATTGGGGAATACCTTGCTCTTCCACGGGGGTTGCCGCGGCAGAGCTTGTCCCCTGAGATATATAAGTAAATAGATGGTTTTTGTTAAGGCATCTTACACTCAATGTTATAGCGTGTAGAGCTAATAAAGGGGCAGCTACCTAGCCGCGTTTCATGTGCTGACGGTAGCCAGCACAGGTGCTGCCATTCAGCACTTTCCTTCTCCCCAGCCCTGGCTCTCCCAAGGTCCGACAGGTACCTTCAGGCGAGCTCTCCAGCCTGGCTCCCTCTTTATCTCTGGATTGTAACAGTGGAGCACTTCTAGCTGCCCAGCCGCTTCTCTCTGACTCCTTGTTAATATCTTCATGTCAGGCTGCAGTGTTCTGCTCTCCCAGTCCCGCTCCACTCTGCAGCCTCTCCTCTGGCTCACAGGGGGTCACAGCCAGAGAAGGCTGTTTCCCTGGATGTAATCCCTCCTTTCCATCAGAAAGAGCAGCACTCCTGTGCTCAGGAAGCTGCTTCTTGCACCCCCACTCTCTCTTCTGGCTTGAACACACTGCCGGGAAAGAGAACGGTGCAAAAAGCAGCCACTAGAGCATGGGAGTGCTGCTTCTTCTGATGGAAAGGGAGGATCACAACTAGGGAAGGCTTCTTCTCTGGCTGTGACCACCCTTTCCATTAGAAGCAGCACTCAATAAGCTGTGAAGCCACTGCAAGAGGTGAGAGCGGGAGTGCAGGAAGGACTTTCTCATCCTGCAGCTCTCTTGTGGCGGCTTTTTAAATTTTTATTTATTTATATAAAATGTATATCCCGCCCCTCCTGCCCTCAGGGCAGCGAACAACAATAATCAATAAAACAATAAAGTAATTTAAAACAGTTAAATATACAATATGTGGGGAAAAGAAAAACCCCTCACCCCTTACCCCTCTTTACACCTTATCATTCTCTTAACAGCCACGCTAGGTGTGACTCTATGGTGCTTGTGGACCTGAATGTGGGCGAGGCTATGGGTGAATCCAATAGGCGGGATGCAGATGTGTGGGCGTACATTAGCACGCACTGTCCCACAATGTCCTTGGATGACACTGAGTGGGTGCTGTGGGCTAATATCTGACAAACACCTAGTAGACAGGCAGGTGAACACCCACTTGGTGAGTGCTAATGCAGGCTATCATTTTGTTTGTTTTCATATTTCAGTACTCAGGGGTAAGAACTGGAGGAAGGGGCTGAATAAAAACCAACCACAGACCACATTTGCCCCCTGAGCTTGATGTTCCCACATCTCTACTATACAGAAACTTACAGGCCATACTCAAAAAGTGTTGTGTGTGCAATTTTTCTCCATCTTTCATTTTAATAATCACAGGTGTTAGCTGAAAATGTTTTTAAAACTACAGTTCAGTGAAAATAGTTCCTAAGATTTGTCTATTTCAGAGTCTGATCCTTCAGTGTGTTGAATACCCTCAGCTGCTCCCCTGATGTCAATAATCATAGCCATGAAAGGTATCTAGCAAGGAGTTGTTAGTGCTTGCAACCAGCAAATCTGCATTTTGGCATGGGGTGGTAACTCTGCTTAAGAATGGTACATTTACACCATTTCCTAGTCCCACACACATACGCAAGTCAGCATGGCTCTGATGAGGCTTCTCCCACTGATTTGCTCCTATTCTGCCTGATGTTCCTGGACACTCTCTGCTCAATGTGGAACTAGTCACCTAATAGAATCTTGACCTAGTGAGTATTAATTGTTGTCAGGGACTCCTATGTGCCAGGGGGATGGAGAGGAATGAGCTGACAGTTATTTCTACGTGGCCGTTGGCCATAGCAGTCAACACATAGGAATGAGCTGATGAGAAGAAGGGAGTTTCTCATCTCCTCTATAGAGAAATGTCTGCAGCAGCAAGGGAAGTGCTTCAGAAGAAAAGCACTCTAATAGTAAGCAAATAATTATAAAAATGGATTCCAAAGTTATTCAGCAGGTAGGTACAATTTGCCAAAGGTTGTGTGTGAGGTTAAAGAAGAAATATAAGAGAGACAGATTACAGTAGGAATTTCATGGGAGTGGTAACATCTGTGGTTCATATGCTGCACAGGCTTCATGTTCATTTCTGAGAGTAATTCAAGCTCTTAGTTTTAATTCGTCAAGTCTTAGATAGTCAGGATTCTAGCAATCTCAGGGTCCATTACCATAAATACTTAATAAGCTAATCTCCTTTACACGCGATTAGTCCCATTGACTTCAATTACACTATCTGCATACACAAAGTAAAGCAAGTGTATGTATGTTTGCAGGGTCAGGACCTTAGCGATTGCCTTTCTCCCCGCAATATGTCCTCACCAAAGAGCCAAAATCAGCTAAACCGCTCTCAACTAAAACTCCCAAGAGTTTAAACTCTGAAACAGGTGGCGGTGCATTTTTAACACTCAGTCCTCAGCTCTGGAGCTTGTTTCCTTATCAGCTTGCCAGAACCTGAGTATAATGACCTTCAAGATATTCTCATTTGCTTCCACAGGTCTTTGACTAAGTAAGGGTTTGGATAGGAGGTTCCTCTTATCCTATTGGGTTCCTGAAATGGGCTTCCAATCATGCCTGTTGGTAACATGATTAGACTGGGTATCATGTGATGTCTACTCCTTTGCTATGGATTACTAGTATTCATTTATATTTTTAAATTATAAATATACATATGCACAGAGACTTATTGATTAAAGTTCTATAAATTCAGATATTGTATAAATACACTTCCAGTCCTATAGCCTTTACATAATAATAAGCTGCAATATCAGGCCCAAGTATCTGTATTTGTCTTCACTTTGTATTAATCATATTTTGACTATATAAAAAAAACTTTCCTCAAAACTATAACTGAAAAGTTCCAAAGCCCTTATCATACCTCATTTTAACCCAATTTACATCCAGGAAACTCACCTTGTGTTTTTTTCTTTCCTATCCCTTATTTCATTCTGTATTTCATTCAGAGTAATTTTGACACTGGATTGGAAGCAGTAAGCGAGGGGCACGAGGTTATGGAGGCCCCGTCTGGTCGATCTTTCTGGGATGAGTTTCAGGAAGTGACGCCAGCCGATGCGGTGAATGTCCTGAGGTCTGTTAGAGCCACAAGTTGTGAATTAGATCCTTGCCCGTCCTGGTTGGTGAAAACCTCTAGGGAGACCTTGGGGGCGGTGTTGGTGAGGGTACCCTTCGGCAGGGGAGGTTGTCACCCAG
>QEPC01012414.1:233981-246497 GCA_003113815.1 Sphenodon punctatus
TGAGCACATAACACCGGTGCTCCGCACTCTGCACTGGCTGCCTTTGGCATACCGAGCCAGATTCAAGGTGTTAGTATTGATTTACAAAGCCCTGTACGGCCTGGGCCCCTCCTATCTTGGGGACTACCTCGCCCTCCGCGCCTCAGAGCGATCCCTTCGGTCCACTGGGGGCGCCTTTCTGCAAGTTCCCCGTGTAAGACAGGGGACCACAATGGAGAGGGTGTTCTCGGTGGCCGGGCCGCGGTTATGGAACTCCCTCCCGGAGGAGGCTCACCTGGCCCCGGGCCTGTTGGCCTTTCGACATGTTTGTAAGACTTGGCTGTTCACCCAGGCCTTCGGAGGTGGGGGGGGGTTAGTGATGTTTTTAAACTGTTGGGGGTTGATTTATTGTTTCTTGATTTTAGTGTTATTATTGGTTTTTATAATATTGTATGCCGCCCCAAGATGTCATTGGCATGAGGGGATGGCTAACAAACATAATTAAATAAATACATTTTCCTTTGCAAGGCAGGAAAGGATAATAAGGCACATCTGATTTTCAGTGATTGACTTTGTGCCAATAAACCATTTAATAGCGAATCACTGAACACTCATGCTTCCTCAGGGTTTCCTATTGTTTAGTGGCATTTGCTGACTCAACCTCGGTCAGAAACTGCAATTCTCTCTCCCCATCAGGTATGCTTATAGAAGGGTAATACACTTCTCCCTAATTGGAGCGCCATAAACTATGGTAACATTTATCCCTTGCCTTCACTGTGATGACCTCAGGAGGACTTTTTTAGCTACTATGGAAGTTACATGTGAATGATGGCTTTAAAAGAGACACATGATAAAATCAATTTTAAGTACACTTCCCTAGTGCAAGCTATTTCCAGTTGCAATTTCTTTGGACTTAGAATTTTTTCTCTGCTTATGTAGCACTTGATATACAATGGAGTCCCAACCCTGCTCTCATAATACAAACAATTTAGGCCAGTTTTAGACAGACGCTGCAGGGTGGGTGGATCCGTGTGTGCTCGGTGAAGCACGCACACTTCTGGTGGGTGGGGGAGGATTTTGATAGCGGCGTATGTGTGCGTGCCCTCATTCACCCATGCCCCTGTACTGAGCAACCCAGGTTTTTCCCAGTTGCTCCATGCAGGGACATGGGTGGAGGAGCGTGCACCCACCCACCACTACTCTAAAATCCACATGTCCACTGGGTGGATTCGCGTGGTACCGTCTTGTCCAAAACTGGCCTTAGATTAGTGAAATGTAGGAGTGGGACTCCAGGTGAAATTTCAGTTTCGGGTCTGTCCAAGTTTGGATCTTGTTTTGGTTTTGGATTTTTTTGTTTCAGATCTCCAGTTTCCCATTGATTTCAATGGGGGAAGCATTTTCTCCCATGAAAGTCAATGAGAACAAACCATAAATTACTGCAATAAAGACATGTCTTTCTAAATCACCTTCTACTGTCAATAAGTTTACCACCAGAAAAGCTTTGTCTAAGTGACTTGAGCTCCGAACCCATGTGAAATATTGCCACTCAAAAACAAATGCAGTTTTTTCAACCATAGCAAGTTAGCAAATCAAGACAAGATGACAGACACAGACAGCATCAAAGTGTAGTGAACTAAAGTGTGCACTTCTCAGTGCTAGTTACAGTTAAGCTGAAGCTTAAGTTACAGTTGAAGTCATTATCACAGTAATACTCTGGCCTCCTCAGTGGGCAACCCCCCTGGCCTCAGAATCCCTTGGGGCACCCCCTCCCATGTAGGAGCCGTGTCATGAAAAACCAATCCCACCCCCACCAGCAAGCAGTGCCAAGTAGCAGACACTCAGACATACAAAAATCCTGCCCCCAATGGACAACCCCTGCCCTCAGCCTCCAAATTCCTTGGGGCATCCCCTTCCCTCCCAGGAGTCATGTAATGAAAAACCAATAGCCCCCCCCTCCCTTCCCCCCAAGCACTGGCAAGCAGTGCCAAGTAGCAGACTCTCAAGCACACAAAAATCCTGCCCTCCCAATGGGCAACCCCCCTGGCCTCCTCAACCCCTGGGGCACCCCCCAACTGGATTTCCCTTCTTCCTCTCAGGAGCTATGTGAAAAACCAATGCCATCCCCCATGGCAAGCAGCAGCAGCACTGCAGTCTCTCTTCTGCCACCGATGGACCACCCCCTGGCCTGTACACACACATACCCATAGGGTCCCCTCCCCAGGCTAAGGCCGGAGGACCCTCATCTACCACCTCTTACCCCACACTTGGGAACACCATGTAACCAACGTGCCCCCAGGCCCTAGCACTGCCACTTACCACACTCAGCTCACTGCTCCAAAACTACTGCAGAGAATGAAGTAAAACAGCCAGGGCAAAGGGCAGAGAGAAAAAACAATCCTGCCCCCAGTGTTGCACACCACCAATCCCTGAGCTTTGCTGGATGATTGCCAGTCAAATCTTCAGGGCAATTTGCCAGCACAAAGCCACTCTGCCTGCTCCTGCCCCCCCCCCTTCCCCGAATCCCCAAATCTCGGACGCTAGCTCTGGCATTGGATGCCTTTTTTTGAATTTGAAAAATGCAACCAATGGAGGGCAGGGTACAGCTTTTGACACCAAAACTAAGGGCGAATTCACACGTGCAGCAATTATCTGGATTTTAAAAAACTGGTTCTCAATAGTTCGCTGTTAACAAGTCCTGTTGCATTCACATGCATGCCATACCGTTTTTAAGTACAGCGAAATAATGCATTCAGACCTTCTTGTAGTGCGTGCTTACCCGGCTGCTCAGTACGGTTCAGTTACAGGAAGTGGCCTGTGGGGAGCCAGAAGGTTGCTACTTTGTAGCAAAGTACAACTTTGCTACAACCTTTGCTGCAACTTTGCAAACTTTGCAACAACCTTTGCTACAACCTTTGTAGCAAAGGTTGCTACTTTGTAGAATCAGGGAGTAAAGAGGGAGAGCCTGAGGCTGCTGGAAAGAAGCCCCTCGCATTCTCTCCCTGGTTTCTTTCCGGTATCCCGCTGCTGCTACTGCTGCAGCACTACGGTAGAGGCAGAGGCAGATGATTGAAAGTCCCTTGGAGGGAAGAACTTTTTTGGGGAGAAGCATGGAGGGGAAGCATGGAGGGGAAGAACTTTTTTGGGGAGAAGCTGGCTGCAGCCTGCACCCAGCGAGGCAACTACAGGGCTCCAGCTGGTCTCACTGCTTCCGGTAGGGGCAGGAGTAAAACAGCGCACTTGGAAGCACGGTTGCATTCACATCAGAAAAGATTTCACACCAGTTAAAACCAGTACAATGTTGCTTTCACACTGCTGTTAAGTGCGGATTTATTGAAAACGGACAGCAAAAAGGTAGGTTTGAGTAGCTTTGAAAGTCGGATTTTTTTAGTGCGATATTGACCACATTTAATTGAATTTATGTGTTCAGACATGCATGAAACATTCGCTTTTTTAAAAAATTCGCAAAAATCAGAACGTCTGAATCCCCCCTAACAGTCAAAAAATAGATGTTTAAGTTTAAACTAAGACGCCCAAAACCACTGCAAAAAAAACTGCAATGCGAGAACCAGAAAAAGATCCATAATGGCTTGATTTTGGGATTTCTTTTTTAAATCCGGAATAGCCATTTTCGGACTGTTTCCGTTCTATCTGCAAACAGTAATTTCCACCCCTATTAAAACTGAAAGTAATGTTAATGTCTAGATTAATTTTCATCCTTTGTGGAGAGTTTCCTTGTTACCATTTCATGTACAATGAAAAATTAAAATACAGTTTAACATTATTTCCACATCTTGGTGCTCCTCCAGCTGGAATAACTCAAAATGCTACAACATACAATCCCTTCAGAAGAAAGTTTGTGGTTTTTTTTTAAAAAACTTCCTTGGGGAAAAACACACCCAAAATAATACAATCATTTCTGGAAGGTTTTGTAATGTTTTGGGTCTAAGCTGCTAGGCTGCATATCACTTAAAGTGTCACAATTATACTTTAAATTTGAAAAGTTAATTTTTTTTGTGCAATTAAAGCTGGTTACCACAACATTGCCAACAGATCAGAGTTAAAATGTGGTTGACACACCTAATTAGGACCCTAGTCCTACCAAAAAAACACACAGAGGGATTATTCAACATGTAAGGTAAGCATATATTAAAGTCTTTGCAGGACTGGGACAGGGGCTAAGTAATTCTAAGGAAATCTTGATCCTCATATGAAAAAGTAGAGTAGGCACCTGTAGAAGTGCAAAGCCGTACAAACTTATTCAAAGTATCCAGAAGACTTATGTAAGTTGCTAACCAAACTAATAAATAGTTTGAGTGTTGTTAAATATACACAGGTGAAACTCTACATAAAACTCCATAAAGCTTCCATGAGTGTATCTACTTTATCTTTTACCAGGATAGAGCATGTTAATAAACAGACATTTTAAGAAAAAAAAGAAACCTACCTTACAATATACAGCAATAAGTAGAGAAATAGTACGAAATGTAAATGCAAGGGGCAGGATTTTCAGAAATGTCCAAATGACTCAGGGGCCCAAATCCAGGTACGTGTCAATGGGACTTGTGTATTTAAGACCCCATCCCCTGAAGAGAGACAGACATTCTCTGTGCAGGGCTAACGTGGTAACATGGGGCATGCGAGTGAGTTTTTCAGAAGTGACACTGCCCTTCTTAGCCACACTTTACCACACTTAACCCCACCCCGGGGTCACAACCACCGTCACTTCTGTTTGGCGGCTGCCAGATGTTCACTACGCTTTGCCCCGAACCATGGTAGCAGTTACCACCGGTTGTGATCTCAGAAAATCGCAGGGAACAGCTGGTGGTAAGCGTGACCACAGTTCGGGGCAAACTGTGTGGTAGCAAGTGTGGTAAGGTGCATCGTCATGTACCCTGAGTTCTGACGACAGGAGTCTTGGGTGATCTGGATGGAGACCGAGAAACCTGGTAAACACCTAATAGACAGGCAGACAAACACCCACATGGCAAGTGCTAATGTGGGCTATCAACTTATTTTCACCCAAAGGTTTACCACTTGGACTGCATATCATGTTAAAGTGTTACAATTAACAAAGCAGGACAAATACCTTAAAAATTTTTGTGCACTTAAAAACTGTTTACTACAAAACTGCCAACAGATGAGAGTTAAAATGTTAAAATGTGGTTTTGACACCTAATTAGAACCCTAGAAGGGTCCGCCAGGCCCAGGGCATTCCTTATCACCAGGGGAAGCATGTGGTTAGAACAGGAGGTGCCCAAAAACCCACCATCCCATAATGCCTTACGCATTTTTGCCCCATTGTCTCTGAACATGAAGCCTATGTGAAGCTGTTTGCAGAATCAGCTGTGTGTGTCTGTATCTTCTTTATCCCAGACTGCAGGAACTCTGAAAACATGTCTGTTGTCTCTGCACTCAGAGAAATGCTGCACACAGAAAACCAAACAACACAGTTTCATAGCTACCTGCACCAACAAATACACCTGAACTTTACTGAGATGGAAGAGATGCGTTCAACTTCCTCTGTTGGTACAGAGTTTGTGTGTGACATTGGACGAGTTCCATTCTATCTGCCTTAGTTTCCTCAACTCTAATATCGGGTTAAAATTTATTTTTTTAAATCAAAAGGCTAGATAATGTGATGGCAAATTAATGGATACCTGAGATGCTCAGATACTGTAGGAGGTTCAGGAAGATTGATACAATAATTATTAATTTCCCATTGATAAATGGTGGCTTTAAAAAAATTAAAATAAAGAGGAGAGGGGAAGACACCCAAGCCACAATCCACAAACCATGTACTCTGGGGTAAGTGGTTTGTGGATTGTAGTCCCAGAATGCAGACGACGCTCCTCATTAGGTCCTAACTTAAGACAGATCAGAATTGGAAACTAAAATGCATCGTTTTGGAGAGCTATTACATCAAACACTAGAGCACTTGGCAAGATCACATTGGGCCCTTGCACTCTGGGAATGTTTCCAAAATGTTATCTTCACAGACAGCTTTTAAAACAACTGGGTAGAGCAATGAGTTTTTATTTTGCTGCGCATTTTTAGGTTGTGCCAAGGAACACACAGCAATGAGAGGGAACACAACGTATACAAATTAGTTTGGAAATATTGAAACAGAATAAATAATTACAGTCAAATTTCTGTGGCTACATGAGTGTGGCACACTTACTTGCTGTATTTCAGCTAGGTAAGATAGGCTTATTGCTCGCTAAGGAAAGTTGGTGCAACTCTCCCAATTTCTCCAACTCTCTAGATAAATTTTATTCTATATTTACCTTTGTCTTATAACAGAAAAAAATAAAATCTAAAAACATATAAAATTATAAAATCTCACAAATATAATCCAATAAATTAAAACACATAATCTAATGTCAAATACTGAAATACAAGTTTTTGCTTTCTGTATCCTGAGCTAGACGAGCAAAAACCACTTCAAATCTTAAACTGTACGAACATGAGAATCCAAGAAAAGAACCAATTTATAGGACAGAGTTAAATATTCTCTTCCTCTAAAAATTAGAACAATCCACTGATCTCTTATCAGCTGATAAAATGCCATTTAAGCAGATAGTGGGTAAAAACAAATGTACAGGCAGTACAGTAACTCCCAGGCATGGAGTGGAAAACCATGGCCACCACTCCCCGTGTTGGTGAGCAGCATAAAAAAACATGCTTGTGACCTGGGCAGCCAGAGTCTCATCCCACCACCCTGAGTAGGGCAGGGGAACACAAAAAACATGTGGGCAGCTAGCCCCGCCCCTGCTCCCAGCCCCCCACTATGATGGGCAGCTATGGCGGCCCCTGCCTCAAGGCGGGGCTGAAAGAACATGTAGGCCTGTGTGAGCAGCCCTTGGCCTGGGCTGCACCTTGGAGATTTTCCCAAGGACACAGCCAAGGCCAGCTGCCTACCCACCCCAAGCCAGTCCCCAGCCAACATCTGGTGGCACAGGACCATACGTGCCATGAATCCCAAGTCACAGCAGGCCAGCGTCATATTTGTTTTTACCCAGTGTGGTAGATCCTGTTAGGGAAAAATATCCCCCCCAGATTGAAGAGTGGAGGCTGCGTTGGATCCAAGACTCAGTTTATTCCAAATTAATCCAAAAACAAACAAAGTAATTAAAATACACAGCGCTGTGGATCTCAGTAACACAAAGGGATTCTGAGATCCTATGTTGGAAATGGGGTACAGCATATATAGCCTTAAGCAGGGACATTCGCTTCTGCGCATTACAAAGGATTACATACTTCTACAATCTCACAGCTGCGCAGTAAAAAAGATTACACATATTTTAACTTCATTGTAATTGGTCCTGTGCTAGTTGCTAAGGAAAAAGCCTGCTTAAAGCAAAATCTCCTGACTATTTTATCTGAACTGGCCATGTCCCTATATGGAGAACAGGATGTTCCGCTCTGCCGGTCAAAGCCAAATTAAGCTGGTTGAAGCAAGCATTGAAGGCTTTTAGTGTGACTTATAGTAACCTACAAAGGGAACATGGATTCCTAGATCATGAACTAGGAGAAAACCCTTTATAACTTGTTTTGCCACCACAATCCTCTATCTCCCCAGAACAGTAGACACGTAACCTTAAATTGAAAAGAAACTTTATAACATTGACCACTGAAGATACTGACTCCATCATTTGAAATGAACACAATACTATGAAGAGATGGATGCACAAGCTCCTCCAAATATGGTTCCAAAAGATGGGTGATTTTAATTCCAGAAAGACAAAGGAGAAAACTTAGATGGATCACCACCAAATCATCTTGTTTGGGCAATGTCTAATATTCCACATATCAATGTATCATTCCAAAGTCAATAAGTTTGGTTAATGATTCAGAGGGTTACAAACTGAGATGCAATAACATATCATTAATAGTTTGGGCCCAAGAAGATGCAAAACTAATAAAGGGATCTTCACATTCTAATAAAGTTGGGAAAGGCAACTAGGGACCATTTAATTCAATTTAGAGCAGTAGCTAAACACCTGAATGCAACCTTTTTCTCCATGGTTATTTGTTCCATGTCAGCCTGTAAAAATAAGCCAGAACAACAGGGTATGAAGAAGCAGTTTAAATTAACACAACAACAAACAAAACTGCTTCATAAAATGCAAAAACGTTCTAAGGAAATTGGTGTTTTAATAAATACAGACAGGTAAGGGCAAACCGGACCAAAAATCCATGCAGAAAAAAAGTCCAAACAAATGACAAATTCTATATCCAACGTTCCGCTAGAGAATAGCTTCTTCAGGGATCTTCATTGGCTCTATTTCTTTCCTTTAATTACAGACAATTACTAGTTTCATCAAAATCTAATTGAAATAGACAAAAATACTTTACAATTTAAAGAGACAAGAATACTCTACAATTTAAAAACCTGCCTGCCGGTAAAAGTAAAAAATATTTAGAGGAAAGAAAAGCAAGGCGGCTCCTGCGTGGCCCAGGTAAATTTAAATAGAAGGTCAGTACATTTTTGTAGATTAAGGGTCCTGAATTTAAGAACTTGTTATAAATATTTTTTCCCTACTTATTAAACTTTAGAAAGAAAACAGGCTCCGGGGGAGGACGAAAGCTGGGTTTTTTCACAAAGGAGGTGGAACTGAAAGGACTAAGAAAACTGTAACGTATCTATCCTTTATTAAAACAGTCCCAATCTTATTTTTGGATTGAGGTAATTAAGTGCATTCGTGAAGAAAGGCTTTCCAGCTGCCAAGTGCTTTGTCATTGGGAATGTAACTATGGTACCACTTACCTTTTGAAATACTGGGTTTTGCTTCAGTTAATTTATCTTATAAAACAGTTTTGTTTTAGTATACTGTTTTGTATATGTTTTTAAATTGTATTTTTGTCTATTTCAATTAGATTTTGATGAAACTAGTGATTATCTGTAATTAAAGGAAAGAAAGAGAGCCAATGAAGATCCCTGAAGAAGCTATTCTGTAGCAAAACATTGGATATAGAATTTGTCATTTGTTTGGACTTTCTTTCTGCATGGATTTTTGGTCCGGCTTGCCCTTATCTTTCCGTATTTATTAAAATACCAATTTTCTTAGAACGTTTTTGCATTTTATGAAGCAGTTTTGTTTGTTGTTGTGTTAGCCTGTAAAAATAAACCAGGGGTAGATTAATTGGGGAGAAATAATAAAGATCTCAAAAATATTTTGAACACACTCCAAGCCATGGCATTCCTTCTGTATGAAACCTCAGCACCATAAATCAATTAGATATAGACTTAGCATTTAAAATTTCAATGACTGGTCTAATTATTTCCTTCAACAATATGGGTAAAACTAAGTACCTCTTGGGTGGATTTAATAATTAGTAGCTATAGGCAATGGCATAATAGACATAACATAAATTAAGATAACAACAACTAATCTTATCATAAATTACTTGCCGAACAAATCGATGGCAGAGGGCAAATTTTTACCCCCAAGTTACACTATCATCATACCCCGTACAGGCGAGGATCAAATCATGTAACAGCTATCACCAATCACCATCATAATAAAACTAATTTAATATAAATATAAGGCAAGATATACCACTGCCCGCCACTTGTGCATAGAAGTACAGTCTACCCATTGTGGCATTTAAGATTTATAACACCAAGAAGAAATTTAGCCACACACATGGTAACACCCTCCACCCTGCCAGAGAGAAAGTCGACCACAATACTAGCAGAAGGCCAGCCAGGGCATCCTTCCAATAGTGGGGCTCGTAATTTAACCCGAAGGCCGGAAAAGAATTCACACTCCAAAAGGATATGTTCAACAGTATCCACACAGGCCAACACACAACTACATAGCCACTTGTCAAATGGAATACCTCGCCATCGTCCCGCCACTAGGGCTGAGGGGAATATATTCAGCCTGGCCATAGCATAACATCTCCTCGTGGCCAGTTCCAAATTATACTCCAAGTATGTCGCGGCCATTAAAGGCCTATTGGGCAGCCCCATATAAAGCTCTAATATCTTTTTATTTCTGGCCTCTGCTAAATCCTCCTGGTAGGTAATATCCACAACTCACTGCTTAACAAGCCTCTTGGCTCCAGCATATCCCAAAGGTACCAAAATAGCAGGTGAAAAACCTATAGTGCCCGACTTTCTCATGATCATTTCAGACCAAGAGTTGCTATATTAGTCTGTCAGTACCATTATGGAAAGTGGGGCAGCCAAACCAAAACTAAGTCGTAGCCAATAATTGAAAATCAGAATCCATACCTGTGCCTCTAAGGTCAAAAACCCACATTCCAAGCATACAGGACTACTAGGGGCACTGTTCGGTATTGCCAGTATGGATTTGAGAAAAGTGGCCAACAGAGGCTCCAAATTCTTTGCTTTCCCAATTGCCCACAGCTGTGCCCCCATATAGTAGTTGGGGCAAGCATTTCACCCTGTAAACACACTGGGCAGGGGATGCCAGCTGGCCAACTCTGGCTCTAAAGAAGTGGGAGATAGACATCGCAACGAGGCCTGTCCAAACACAATTGGACTGAAAAATTAGTCCCAGGTATTTATACAATTTGACCTGTTCCAGCTGATATTCATCTAAATGCCATCTATAAATATTTCGCCTTGGTGAAAAGACCAAGATCTTACTTTTCTCATGATTGATTTTCAGAAAGTTTTGACTTCAAAACAAGGCAAAGGCTGTCAACTGCCTACAAAGTCCCACCCTAGTTTTTGACATTAGTGACAGCAAAATACAAACTTGTCTAACTAGTAGCTGGAAAAAACATCAGTACATTTTCCCTGTGTATTAACTCTATTCTCAGCTGTATTGTTACTAATGAAGGGCTTCAAGAATACCAAGAAGTCTTAAATAAAATACAAGGCTGTATGTCACTGGGTGACCAAAGTCCAGCAGTCATCTGCAGGATTTATAGTACCAACAGCATTGCAACACTTAAGCATGCTTTGTTTTTGAAAGGCCTTTAGTTAACAATTACACTTTTGATGAAACACATTTTCTAAAGTTTAGAAAAACACTAAAATACTAGTATGATACTTTTATACTAGTTATAACTAGTTATTTACTGTTTATACTAGTAAATACAGCCAACTTATATAATAGTCCAACATTTGACATATCTACATATATAGACATTTGGAGTATACCCATTGCAATTAGTGGAGTTAAGTCAAAGGTGTTAGGTGGGATGGAGAGGAAGGAGGGGGTTCAAGGCACAGGGAGCAGGTTTCTGCTCTTACTCCTTTCTTAGCGAGGCACACCTGGAGGATAAATGCCCTCAGGATCTTGTGGGGGCTTTCTCTCGGGGGCCAAGAGCAACCCAGATCATCACCGAGAGGAGAGGGCAGTTCCCTGGGGAAAAGGAAGGATGCAGGCTAGGGGCTTCTCAGACTCTCTCAGCGAGGGAAGATCACCAGGCAAACGTGCTCGTGTTCGAGGTCCAAGGGAAAGGTTCTTGCTGTGAAGGGGTGCAGTGGGGGGGAGGAGCAGGGACAGAACACATACACCACTTCCTTGCACACCGTGGGAGTGCAGAGGTTTGGGGGGAGGGGCATTCCCACTCACAGTCACTCTAACACTCTGTTACAAGCACCCACATACACTAGCCCTCCCACTCACAGAAGCATGTTCGCAATCAATCCTTCACTCACACACATATACACAGTCACAACCACACAATTCTCAAGATAAACACAATGATACTAGAATCCAAGTTGAAGCACAGGGCCAGCCTCTCGAATGATTACCAGTGCGGAGGTGCCCTCCTACTAGAGCCTTTATACAGATCCTTTCATGTTCCTCAGGTGTCCCTAGTTGCTTTGTCTCCAGGTCCTGCCTCCCTAGCAACCTGGGGAGCATGCGGCGCAATGTTCCCAGAACCTCGTGGGAGCCAGCACCGCTCTGTCAGCTGTGCGCCGGGACGCTGGCGTGTTTCCGGTTGCCTAGCAACCGGAATCGTGCTCCATCGAGTCGGGCTCCTTGGTTTAGCTGGGACCGTTCGTCGCTAGGCTGGGATCCTGACAAAAGGTACACTAGCATAACCAAGTGCGGGACTTGTTCCACTTCATTCGAGTTACAATGCTTAAGTTGAATTTTCCACATGTAAAAAATTTCAACTCATCAGAAATTCTACTTATGTAGACTAAGAAAATGGACCTAGAGATGGAGAAAATTGATGCTCAGATTAAGGTAGCACTAGGTTTCTCTGTCTCCAGCCCCCTTCCCTCCCCTCAGAAGCAGGGGGTCAGAGCAGACTGCTGGGCAAAAGGGGGGAGGAGTGAGTGAGTGAGAAAGAGATTGAGTTCTGATTACAGGAGTCTTGAGTGGTCTGGATGGAGACAGGGAAACCTGGTACTCATTCCCCTTACACCCCTCCTGAGACTCCTAGAATCAGAATTGGCAGGATTTTGCACACATTATTATTAATTATTATTATTATTATTATTATTATTAACAACAAACAGTTATATAGCGCCAGCAGTGTACCTGGCACTTTACAAAGTAATACAATAGACACGGTCCCTGCCCCTAGGGCTTACAATCTGAG